>VMOF01000369.1:17027204-17219704 GCA_011764245.1 Trialeurodes vaporariorum | reverse complement strand
TATAATTTATGTGTAGGAATACAAATATAAAGTTGGATGGAATAGTCGGAATTTATGTTCTGAAATTTGGCCAACACAGCTGAGAATATGGTTAGTGGTAAACTGACAGATGAGAGATTTTGTAAGTACTATGTATCTCTTGCCTGACAGCCGCCTTGCACAAGCAGCTTCGAAGTTCATCGGCTCCGCTTATCTCCGCTAACTCACCTAAGTACAAATGGGATGACATCTGATGAAAGTACTATCTTTATCAGACATGTAATGCACCGAATTGATACCGATGACATAAATTCCGACTATTCCATCCAACTTTATGTATGTATTCCCTAACATAACGTATGTTAGTTTCGACAACATTTGGCAACGCTGCTTACTGATTTCCGTCAATAATTATGCCCCTACGCCACCCAAAATACCCACCCCCCTTGCGCAGAAGTCATTCTGACAACTTGCATAAGCTCGTTTTCAACTTCCGTGACTGTACGTAATGAGGCGCAAAATAGGAACACTATAGGAGCGCGCAAATTTCAAGAATTTCCGCGACCTTGCCAACTTTGACCGATCATATCTCCGAGAGTATTCATTGCCGACAAATGAACTTTGCGCCATTTGAAAGAACAAAGAAAGGGCTTTCTTTTCGATATTTTTTGAAAAAAATCGAAGATGGTATTCATCTTTGAAAATTGCAAATTTTAAAAATTTTAAGTTTGTAAAAAACAAAAAATTGCAATTTTGACCTTGAAAATTGAGATAAATACACAATCATCAAATACACATCAAAAGAAAGCTCTTTTTACGCTGAACATTTTGGTTTAAAGTTGAGAGTCGTAGCTTAATTTGGTGAAAAGTTATTGACGAAAATAGGTTTCAACTTTGACCCCCTCCCCCGCCGCTCCTAGAGGGGCTAAGACAAAAACAAACCCAGTTTTTGAACCGCGAAACGATGCTCTATCCATTGGAAGAATAATCCAAAACAAATTCCTCAGGGCCAAAATCGCTCATTTTGAATAAGGTTCTTTACATTGATTTAAATGAGAAAATATGTATAATTATACTCAAATCTACAACCCTGTGTAAAACATCTCCAGTGGCGAGGCGTGCGATTTGGCAACGTTTCTTTTTTGACATTTAACACATTAAAAAGGTCGAAATGCCTAGTCATCGCCGATGACTGAAGCGTTCGACTTTATTAGTGAAATTAAATGGAGAAACTACATTGTTGCCAAATTTCACGCTTCGCCACTGAACATCACTCTATATTTTATCAATATAAATCAATGGATAACAAGTCTGAGCCATTGCTCTCATTGTCAGAACGTGCAACACCGGATCACACAACTATATAACTCGCAGCTTTTATATAAACTGTGTTTCTTCTTCTTCCATTTAGGCCACGACTGTTTTTCTTCTTCTTCTATTCAGGCTACGGCCAAGGCATTTTTGAACGATAAGGACATGCAGAGAAGCAAGTTCAACGTTCAACGTTCAACAGCGGCTCCGTCAAAATCAATCCGATCGAGAATATCTAAGCGTGTAAATCGATTAATCGAATCAAGAGCCCGCCGCCTGCTTTCCGGGCTATTTCCTCGCGGGAGGTTCAGCTATTTCCGTCCATCCGGGCATATTGATGCGACGAATTCGATAACTACTGTTTGTGCTACAAAATAACCGTGCAGAGCCGTTGTTATAGTAACGCTGGAAAATCCGAAGGTTCGATTTATTCGAAGTTGTCGTCTGTTTAGGTCATAAATTGACGACTACGGTATGTCCTACTTAATTTTGACTGTTAAACCCCGAAAAAAATGGTTGATGCAGGCCCATAACCGATGCTCCACACAGTATGGATATGTATGGATCAATATCATAGCCCTAGCCAGGACATTGTCTTCCTCTCTCTTATAGCCTATTTGAACGCGCATGTGTGTCAGAAAAGGATGGATATTGGATATAGGGGCTGGCATGGGACCTCAGCTCCTGTTTCTGTCCTTTTCTAACGTGAGCAGTGAAACGCATGAAGAGAGAGAAATAAAATTCCTGGCTCTACGACTATCATTTACATGGATGTGTAAGGATATCTTATGGATCTGAAGGGATATTCGAATTGATAACCACTATACCCAAGGTCCCATGCTCATAACTATAGATGGTCAGATGCCTACAAAATCCATATGGATCCATGTAGTACATTCATAATGGATGGAGATTTGATTATGGACCCATATGGACCATTTTTACCAGGGTTTCAGGGTAGACCGTCACAAAACTCACGCGAAAGAACGTATATATGTTTCAATGCAGTATTAGTTGATTATCGGAAATGGGTCCACGGCTCATCTTCGACATATTACTGCAGGAGAGTAAAAAAAAAATATTGTAAAAAAAATTTAACCCTTTAGGTTGAAGTTTTAATTGATGTTAAAAAGCAAGACATAAATTTTATCTGATAGTTAAACGACGACGAAACTGATATTACTGAAACAGTGGCAAAGAATTAAATATGTGCCTTTCTCGATGCAAAAACCACAAACTGCGACAATTATTATCCTACTTCTTGGTGGAAGGTGGGAGTCAGTTAACCCATTTGTGCCCAGAACTATTTTTGGTCTCAGATTTTTGTGAAATTTTCAAAGTTAGTCCATTTTGGTCCCAAAAACACTTTTTTTTTTTTTTTTCCCCCTTGCATTTTTATAGCCAAAAACGCTTGGTGCGAAAACGCACCACTAGCCACATACAATATCATTTGGGAATTAATGTATAAAAAACACCGTGTTTTTTGGTGCGTTTTCGCACCACTAGGCATAAATGGGTTAAGTTGAGAAAAAAAAAAAAAAAAAAAAAAAAAAAAAAAAAAAAAAAAAACTGTCACCACCTTATATTTTATTCATTTTGTAGAATACAAAGGAACAGAGTGAAATACTGCATTTGTTTCCCTTGGTCTTTCCGCTTTGCTTACATTAAATTTAATACCTAACAATGAAAAGGAAAGTATAAGGGACATCGTGCGGTAAACAAAAGGGTTAAAATAGGATCGAAGTTTTATTTCGTGCGCGTTGAAATCTTTCATATGAATCAATTTGCATCGAAAAAAAATCTGGGAGAACAATGGAGGACCGTTTTTGAAAACAGGCTAACAGCACAAAATCACGATTTCCCGATGTTTTGAAGCGTCTGGCGCTAACACATATGATGCAGATTTGAGAGGGGTTTAAAGGCGGCATTTTCAGAGGTAGAACCCTCATCGTTTGTCTTTTTTTGCTGTCATTTTTTCTTCTTTTTTTTTCTTTTCCTTTTTATTTTTTTCTCCTCTCGAATCGTCCGACACTCCGACCAGTTCTTTGAACGGTCTGTTGCTCCTTTTCCTTTTTCAAGTGGGTTTATTGTTTCAATCACCCTTGAAAACGATTCGTTTCATATTATTGTAACATTGTGCCTGATTTGTTTTTAGAGGTCTGCCTGAAACACTATATGAATTTGTTCTTCTATTCGGAAAAACATACAAAAACACACGCACAAAAATCAAGTATGACATGAAGTTAAAAGTAAAAAGAGAAATTTTGGTATTTTGGATTTTTTTTTCTTCCTGTTATTAGAGACTTGTTTGTTTCCAGGGACTCACACAAGTGAGAAAGGAGGCTCAGGGGACTCGTGCCCCCGTCAGACCTCCACTTTCTCGGAAAGGGGGGGATAAGGGGAAATTTTTTTAATAAAATGCTCATTAGTTCATCCTTGAGCCACCAAAAACCCTGTGTACGCCACTTTTTTTTCTTAAATTTTAAATACTGACAAGCGTGTGGGTTTATGCGGACTTCGGACGAGATTTATTGCGATAAGCCCGTATGATGAAAAATGCCCTTGACGTTTTTTCCTTCCAGACTTTGCGTGCACCACTGCACTGAGGGTAGGACAAAATCAAGCATCACGATGTATTACGACTATACTTACAAGTTTTAATAGTTTTAATATTCGTGCAAGAAGCCCTTAAAATATGCAAACTCTGCAAGGACTTCTTTGGGAACAACAAACTGACCCATTTAAGTGAAAAAAAATCCTTTTTTTTTTTTTTTTTTTTTTTTTTTTTTTTTTTTTTTTTTTTAACAATAAAATCGAAAACCAATGTTAATCTAATTCTTCGACCTCAAACCATTATTTTTGGGGGACATCTGTAAAGTTAAAATGTACATTCGTTTTTAATTTTTGTTGTTGATTAGTTTTTAGTTTCAGTTCTCGATTATTTCCGCTGTAATGTGTTGTCCAGAAGACTATTTCACGTTTCAATCCATCCCTGCTTCGTCGTTCAGTGGTTCTGAACATGGATTTGTCTAGACAAGAATTTTCGTTTGGTTTTTTTACTGCTTCAGAATTGAGTTTAAATTGACAATTCTTGTGATTAACAACCTGATCTTACTCATTTCAAGCTATAAAATTGATAATTATAGAACTCATTTGTTAGTATATATTGCTATTTAATATATAAACAAATGCTTTTGAGTTGGGCAAATTCATCAGCTGAGGTAAAAAAGCCAGTTAAAAAAAGAAAATTAAAAAATCATATTAAAAAATATGAAAGTAATAGTAAAAACTGAAGGGAGAAATTGCTATTTAATCGATTTTAATGTTCATATTTTTGATTTTTGCTCATGCAAATGATGTCCGAAAGATTCCATTTATTAATTCACTGTGCGGTGCGGTGCGGTCGCTGTCCGTAGCATCGAATCGAGCGGTACCCTTCACACTACACAACATACTAGCAGGTAACTATGCCAATAATGATTACGTAAGAGAATGGGTTTAAAAAATAAAGAATATCGAATATCGTAAATACCTACACATACACAAACAAGCGGTGACTCGAAACTCGAGTTACGGCCAGGCATTGACACACAGTAGTTCAGTAGATCGAAACATGGCATTTTCCGGACGTAATTTTACGATTAAAAATCAATATTTTGAACGATAAATAGCAAAATAACTTAAAAACATGTAAAATCATTCTTGGTAGAGCTGAATCCTTTTACTACCAGGTTCAGACAGTGGCGTAGAGTGCAATTTGGCAAAGTTGTGTTTTCTCCATTTAAACGTATTCAAAATATCGAACTATTGCGTGTTCGGTGAACACCCTTGAATTCGACCTTTTACAGGTGTTTGAATAGAGAAAAAACAACGTTGCCAATTTGCTCGCTACGTCACTGGGTTCAGATTATCAAAAGAAATCAAGCTATAGTTTTGTAGTAATCCATCTGACGTACAGGCGTAAGTCAGAAATTTGACAAATTGACTTTTTCATCGACTCTTAAGCAAACAGTTATATGCCCTTACGATCTGGTGATGTCAAAAATGCCAAACTCTCAATAGTTTTCAAGGTATAACGTACGGAAACCGTATACTAAGTGTAAATTATTAAAGCCAAGGAGTCAGTCAATTTTGTTTCCGCTCTCCTGACAATTTTCAAAAATCGATTCACACCTAAACGTCAGATGAACCTCGACTTGCTCATATTTTTAGTGGCTAGCTGAATATAGACTGTTTTAGTAGAGCGATATATCGTATCGATTGCCGTCCGAGGGCCTCTGGTTCCAAACAAACTCTGGTTCAATGTAATTTCCCCCATAAGCGGATTTTTGAACGGAAATTTAGGGTATTAAATCAAACAATTTATGCGACCTTTTTGCGATTATGAATTCTCCATCCTCGAAAATGCTTAATTTTGCCTGGTTCCTTCCGTAAAACTGCCAAAATCAACAAGATATTACAGATTAAACGATGCGTTTGGAGGTTGGAATCACCCAAATGTTATTGTTGTTGTTGTGTGTGGAATTGGCGGGATTTCGGGCGATTCTAACCTACAAATGCAACATTTTATCTGTAATATCTTATTGATTTCGGCATTATTACTCAAGGAACCAGGCATAATTAAGCGTTTTCGAGGACGTAGAATTCATAATCGCAACAAGGTCGCATTAATTGTTTGATTTAATACCCTAAATTTCCGTTCAAAAGTTCGCTTATGGGGAAATTACATTGAACCAGAGTTTGTTTGGAACCAGAGGCCCTCGGACGGCAATCGATACGATATATCGCTCTACTAAAACAGTCTATACCTACTCCACGATATTCATTTTGCCTATCCTAGTAATCGAAGGTGCTCGATGAACCATTATTTTGCAAATGCTAACAACTATTTGGAGTTAGCTTTTTCTGTCAGTGAGAGATCTAGTTTCGAAATCGAATAACTCGGGCGTGGGCACTTTATAGTGGTTAGTTAAATACTCCTACTCCGATGTGTTCATTTTGCCTATCTCGGTATTTTAAGGCGCTTCGCGAACCATTGTTTTGCAAATGTTATCAATTTTTGGAGTTCGCTCTCTCAGTGAGAGATCTAGTTTCGAAATCGAAAAACTCGGGTGGGGGCTCTTTAGTGGTTAGTTAAATATTCGTACACCGCGGTGTTCATTTTGCCTATCTCAGTAATTGAAGGCGCTCGATGAACCATTACTTTGCAAATGTTAACAATTATTTGGAGTTAGCATGTTCTGTCAGTGAGACATCGAGTTACGATAACGAATGACTCAAGCGTGGTTTTAACGGGTTCTATAAGTCAAACCCATAGTTTTCGCAAGAAAATATGAATATTACATTATTCTTAAAACATACAGAACTTAAAAAAAAAAAAAAAAAAAAAATTCATGACCGGAAAAATCCACATTTCGACCAAGTGTGCGACACAGCGAAGCGGGCGAATAGAAGAGCATTGACTGCATGGTCAGTAGCATCGAAATTCGAGGAAAGAGAAAGAGAGAAAGGAATGGAAGAAGGGTATGACGGAACGAGGAAGGGGTTGCAGGACGGGGGAGGGGGGGGGGGGGTAGAGGACAGGGGCAGAAGCCCTTGAAAAGGACGCGTCGCGACGATACTCACTGGTTCAACTGTGACGGTAATCGCGTTTGACATACTTCGGCCACGCTTCAGTCTCCGAGTCCGCGAGCTTAGAGAGGGAGGCTCGGGTAATACCATTACCATTACGGAATTACCACTCGTTGGTATGCGTTTTCGATACGCGATGCTCTTTTTTTTTGCACGCTGGGAAATAAAGGCGCATCGGATGTCACTGCTAGCCGAACGGCGCACTATGCTCTGATCTTGGTCAAAAAATGGCCAAAAATCACACACACAAAAAAAAACAAAAACAAAAAAAAACAAAAAAACAAAAAAAAAAAATTATGATTATCGCTGACAAAACCTTTGGTAGAAAAATGACCCAGCAATAGACTTTAGTAGAGTCAACCAAACCTTTAAATCTTTGGTTCACCCAGCAAAACCTGTTTCGTGAGGCGTACGCAACGTTTGGTTAGCTCTACTAAAGTATTTTGCTGCGCCATTTGTCTATCAAAGGTTTTGTCAGCGCTACCACAGTGTTTTTTCTGTTTTTTCTGTGTAGAAAGTAAATTTCTCATCAATTCCTCATTAATTAGCTCTCAATACCAATTTAAATCATGTAAAGAACACTAACGCGAAGAAATTTTAACCTAGGAATGTCGAGGGAAAGAGTTAAAATAAGCGTACAAATGATTTTTGATGGTTTTTTTTTTTTTTTCACTGAAAGTTAGCCTTTTTTTTTTTTTTTTTTTTTTTTTTTTTTTTTTTTTTTTTTTTTTTATATCATCTCGGACCATTGTGCGTTGAACGTAAGAGCATTAGCATTTTTACTTTTTTGATTACCGGTGCGCGGTTGGTGAGATGGTGGTGGGGGTGGATGGGGCGCCGGCGCGGGTGGTGGCGGGGGCGGGAATGGGAGGGAGAAGGCAGGGGAAAATCCTCCACCAAGATATCGCGATGGTATCGCAAAAAAAAGTAACTTTTTTCTGTCACAGTGTCTCAGCTCGCGGTTTTCAGGCGGCTTCTTTTTCCCCTCTGATTATGCGGAACTTCAACCTCATGTCTTGTCAATTCTTCCCCTTTCTCGTTGGTTCCATTGAACAATGGACATAAACGCGCATAAGGCCGTGATTTGAGCCCTAAATATAGGGCTTATAGGGGTTTATAGCGTTCGTTAGAGTTAGAGCAGGATAACCTTACCTCAATGTTTGCGAACTCTACGCCATTTTTTACGGTTGACTTGCGGTTGAACATAAGGCAGGGCCGTCATTTCAATTTTTTCTTGGAGGGGGGGGGCTATTTCAACCACCCAAAAAAAAAGTTTGATCGGACGACCAAAAAAATAAAGGTCCCACCAGATAAAATAATGCAAATTAATGTAAGACAATTTCTTGAATTCGCGAATGTTTAAATTTTTTTGAAGATAAAAGATCTGCATTTAGACATGTTTGATAATGCGAATAGTTGAGTTTTCAAGCCTTTTTTGTAGTGGATGACACTGATGACAGCATATGAAAGTCTGCGCCTTTATTTGAAAGAAGGAGCCTGCATCAAAGTGTTGTCCAAAGTCGGTAACAGTAATTAAGTCTGAAAGTGGAAAACTGAGATAACTCCATTTTCGGCGGATTAGGAGGAGAGGGCCTTGGAGTTAGCCGCGGAAAATGTAAATAAAAGTTGCAGTAAGAAAGTCCAGGCTCTGACACTATAGTTTATATTTGAACGATTGATTAGGCTTTTCAAATCCATTTTTGTTCAAAATAATTTTCTTCCTAAGTTTAAAAAAAAAAAAAAAAAAAAAAAAAAAAAAAAAACATTAAATCAGAACCAGTTCTTGTTAATATAGCAATGGTGTGAGTGCCTCTCAGATCAAAAATCAGCAGTTGAGCGGACCTAAAACGGTCTTACCTAAAACGGCCTTGCCTAAAACGGACACAACTACATCAAGTTCGTGTTAAGAGAAAAACCTATAACCTTCAAACAACATGAAAAATTGTACGCATTGTATATCCGTAGCCTGGAATTTGTATTTCTCTCCCCCCCTCTCTCTCTCTCCGCCCATTTAAACACATGTGTTAGAAAAGGATGGAGAGAGGTCACGTGACTCCAGCTCCTGTTTAGTGTTTCTGTCCTTTTCTAATAACACTTGCAGTTAAGAGGGCAAAGAGAGAAAGATAGAGAAAGAGAGAGAGAGAGAGAGAGAGAGAGAGAGAGAGAGAGAGAGAGAGAGAGAGAGAGAGAGAGGGAGAGAGAGAGAGAGAGAGTGAGAGAGAGAGTGAGAGAGAGAGAGGAAAAGAGAGAGGGAGAGAGAGAGAAAGACAAATTCCTTGCCACGACAAAGGCACCCCCTGTCTTCTGTTACGTCACCAACCTCCAACCATAACCTGGTTTACATGCTCGCAAAAATATATTTTAGTGGACATAACCGTAAAAAGCATTTCCTTTCAACTAGTTTTAAAATTAGAAGTAAGTAAGTATCTAACAAGGGGAAGGCAAAGGTGGGCCCGCTCCAAATGGAACGGGACTTGCGCGAAAACATAGTCCTTGGGGTCCTAATGAAGGGACTTACAGCACTTTTTGTGAATGGGCCCCTGAATTTGCAAAATTTGGATTTTAAAATGAGCCCCAGGGACGGCGGATAGTTATGTAGCCGAAAATCAGACTCCTACTCTTAACTGAAGTCGTGGCGCAACGTCAGCGTAATGGACTCCGGTTTGCATGGTCCCGAGTTCGATTCATGCTGGCGGCGTTAATTTTTTCACGACCGTTCTACTCATCTTTCTTTGCCATGTTTTTATGTTTCTTTCTTGTTGCTTGTTTGTATTTTGGTTATGTTATGCTTCTTGTTTTGTTTTGTTTTTTTTTTTTAAGACCGTTTGAATCGAATTATTCCACCTCTTTTCATCCTGCATGCATCGGGTATTACTACACTATGCTTGCATATAAAAGTTAAGAAAATATTGGAAAAGAAGAACAACAGCACTTGAAAAAACAGACGGGAAAAAAAAGTTTCGTTGATCAATTTCCATTCGTCTTTTTGATTTTCTACTATTTTCTTAACTTTTAAATACAAGCACAGTGAAGTAACTGCGTATATAGCACGAAAAGATGTGGATTAATTCGATTCAAACAGTATTTTTTTAAAAAAAAACAAAAACAAAACAAATCAAAAAGCATAACATAACTTAAATAAAAACAAGCAACAAGAAAGAAACATAAAAACATGGCAAAGAAAGATGAGCACAACTGTCGTGAAAAAATTAACGCCGCCAGCATGAATCGAACTCGGGACCATGCAAACCGGAGTCCATTACGCTGACGTTGCGCCACGACTTCAGTTAAGAGTAGGAGTCTGATTTTCGGCTACATAACTATCCGCCGTCCCTGGGGCTCATTTTAAAATCAAAATTTTGCAAATTCAGGGGCCCATTCACAAAAAGTGCTGTAAGTCCCTTCATTAGGACCCCAAGGACTATGTTTTCGCGCAAGTCCCGTTCCATTTGGAGCGGGCCCACCTTTGCCTTCCCCTTGTAAGTATAAAAAAAGAAAAGAAAAAAGAAAAACAAGAAAATCCTTACACGGTTTTTGACCTCATGATGCCCCAGGCTTTTATTTCGTTTTCTAATACAAGCGCTCACCTTTTAGGCATTTGTTTCCATATAGGAATTTTAATCCGCCGCTGGGTGAAATTTCCTATCACTTGATTGTGACTGTTTTGGGAATAAGTTTATCCTAACTAGCTGTCTATAGGAAATTCCGCTCAAATGAGTGCTTCGAAATTGCGCAATATTTGCTTATTACGACTGGGGCTTTTTTTCCAATCTCGAAGTCTAGGTGATGGTTAAACTTGTTTATTCTTGGAAGTAGGCAAAAATTGAAAAATTCCGAAGCGGATAAAAATAAAGCATACCTACTTACGAGCATTTTTTTTTTTTCAAACGTTGAACTTAAATTCAGCAAGCATTTCCTCGAAACTTTCGATGCTAAGCAGCAAAATCCTCAAAAAGTCCAAAACAATAAAGTACTTACATTCTCATAGGTCTGACTTTTGGGTCATTTCACTGATTTACTGTCTAAATTTGAAATTTATTTTGAACAAATCCTACGCAGTTGCAGGCTCGCAGGCATTTTTCTCAGCATTTGAAGTCACTTATGTTCCAAGGAATCGTGTTTTGAAGAATTCATCGGCTTTCCCCCTTTTAGTCGTTAAAAATTGATGGAATTTCTGAGTCCCGGATATCTCAGTTTTTCCTGTGTTTTCCCTATCTCTTCTTGCCTGCGTTCTACATTGCATGGGGTTTCCCTGGGATTTCCCTCAGTTGCAATTATTTTCACGGCGCCTTGATCTAAAAACCAGAATAATTTATTTGCATTCTTTATGACTTTCAGCGACGATCAACGTTTGAGGCCAAGCGACGCATCTCATGCGTGGATGTTACAACTCTGAGGCAGCTCTGCAGCTATAATATAGTGAATGTGTAAAGGAAGAAAATCGATCTTTACAGGGGATGCATTAAACCTCCAGGTGATTTCTGTCTTCCTAATGACCTCGATTCTTTTAATAGGTTCAAATGGGGTAGGAGGCTATCGCAATCCTTATACAGACGAATTGAGGTCAGTGGCGTTCCGTGCAATTTGGCAACGCTGAATTTCGGTCGTTTAAACCCATGTAAAATATTGATTTGAGGGAGTGCACTGTGCAGTGTGCACCATCAATAGTTCGACCTTTTTCACAAGTTTAAAGGGACCTAATACAATGGTGCCGAATTGCACGTGACGCCACTGATTGAGGTCATGCTGGCGTGAAAGAGACAATGATTAGAGAACACTTAATAATATCGGAAAACTTTCTATGTATTTATAATGGAATTTTTCCACCAGCTGACGTTATTATAGTGAAACCACAGAATACTACTATCAAAACGGAAACACCAATATAAGAGCTAATGGATAAAATATTTGGGGATTTCCGCAGCACAAATTGCTTTCCTGATCAATTTTTAAGATGGCGGACGTATTTTCGAGATTGTAAGTATTTTCATTCGATATGGCACCGCACACCCAATCCAGTGGCGTAGCGTGCAATTTGGCAATGTTGTAGTTCGTCCATTTAAAGCCATGAAAAAGATCGAACTGTAGTGTGTTCGGTGAACACCTTCGCATTCGACCTTTTACATGGCTTTAAATGGACGAACTGCAACGTTGCCAAGTTGCACGCTACGTCACTGATCCAATCACAACCTTGATCGTCGCACTGTGGTCCAAGGTTGAAACAAAATTGGCCAAATAATCAGTGTAAAAAAGTCAGTAAAAAACATCGCCTTTCCAACCTTTCAAGCATAATTTAAAATATTCCAGTGACGTTTCTAAGTTATAACTTGTTAAAAGTGTTACCAGGGATTAAAATTGGTCTTGAAATTTTAAAAATGACAAATTGGTGAGAAATTATTTCTCCGGTTTTGGTCCAATTTTTGACGATTTCAGACCATCGCGCGTCAGTCGAAGATTGCCGGAAATACTCACCTTCCAAAATCTTGAACCCGAATATAATATCCAAAAAGTAAAAAGTGTTTCACAATTAATTTTGGTTGCCGTTCAGACTGTGATGGTATTTTATGCTAGAACCGCATTTTCGATTTTACACTCTTCTCTCTCTCTCTCTCTCTCTCTCTCTCTCTCTCTCCCTCCCCCTCTCTCTCTCTCTCTCTCTCTCTCTCTCTCTCTTTTTTTGGCGAGACTTCTTATCTTTTTTTTGATTATCTTTTTTCTTTATTATTCTTATCTATTATTTAGTATTTTATTTTTTCTCGCTTAATTAGTGTTATTATTTCTGTTCTCTTTTCAAGCTTTTGTTGTAGTTTTTACTGTTTTACTATTGTAATTTCTTTTTTTGGTTTTCTTTTCTCTATTATCGCTGTGAGGTATTATATTATATTATATTATTTATTATTATCAGTTATACATATATATTGTATTTTTTTTCTTTTTTTTAATCTTGTTTACATTTGCTTATTTGTCTGATTGCGTGTATTTATTTATTTATTTATTTATCTATTTTTATTTATTTATTTATTTATTTATTTATTTATTTATTTATTTATTTATTTATTTATTTATTTAATTTACTATCTTATCAACTTTGTTTCTTTCTTTAGCTTTATATTTTATTTTATTTACTCTTATCTTCTTACTGTTTTTAGGTTTAAGTGGCAGAATAGGCCAAGAGCTTAAACTTTGCCTAAAAACTGTATGATTTTTTGTTTTTGTTTTACTTATGTTATTAGCACTAGTTCTTTTTTTTTCAATAAAAACGGTTCATCATCATCATCATCATCTCTCTTTCTCTCTCTCTCTCTCTCTCTCTCTCTCTCTTCCTCTCTCAAAAGTAAGAAATGACCATAAAGTCCTAAGTTGACCTTTACGACATTAGTCCTGCTTATTCTGTTATTTCTGTTTATTATTTAGTTATTGTTTTGATCTCTTTTGTCATTCATATCGATCTCTTTTGTTATTCATTTTGTGTTTTTCTCTCATTATATTTGTCTCGGTAGGATTAATGCAAATAAAAATATTTCATTCATTCATTCTCTTCCTCTCTCTCTCTCTCTCTCTCTCTCTCTCTCTC
Organism: Trialeurodes vaporariorum; assembly: GCA_011764245.1. NCBI lineage: Eukaryota > Metazoa > Arthropoda > Insecta > Hemiptera > Aleyrodidae > Trialeurodes > Trialeurodes vaporariorum. Next base: position 17,206,209 of record VMOF01000369.1, on the reverse strand, counting down.
TCTCTCTTCTCCCTCCCTCTCTCTCTCTCTCTCTCTCTCTCTCTCTCTCTCTCTCTCTCTCTCTCTTTCTCTCTCTCGTATCTTTGATAATTCGTGAACTTTTCTGCTATTCATTTTTCATTTTACTTACTTCTGTGATCGATCTTTTGGATTTGACAATTTTTTTCCGGAAGTCTATCGAACACAACTTTAATCATCATTCATCCGCCTCCAGATTCCACCAATTCACACGATGAGCGAAGCGCGGTATAGCTGAGCAGTTCGATGGTCTCTGAAACTCGGCCATTTCTCAAGGAAGCGGAGGTAAAGATCGTGCGTATTGCGAATAATGATTCTAGAATGTTCACAACCAGAAGAGAAAAGAGAGGTAGGCATGAAAATCACTGAAGCGAAAGAAGCGCCTATTAATTGCGCTCACCCGCATATAATTGCAAGTCCAACGTTCAAACTGTCAAATGTAATTATTCTGACGCGACGCGGAAATGTTTTGAAAATCATTATCTCTGGTAGGGGATCCATGCTCTATGGTCGTCATCAAAGAGATTCAAGTAAGCATAGGTGGATACTGGAATTTGTCTTTCTCTCTCACTACGGTCTCCATTTGATCTCATGTGTAAGGAGAGGATAGCAGAGGAGGCCCGGGCCATATAGGTGACATCAGCCCCTATCTTCGTTCTTTTCTTACGCATAAGTTCAAACAGCCGGAGAGAGAGAAAGAAAGAGAAGAAATGTCTGGTTCCACCTCAGCTAGGCTATCTAGAGCCAAAAGGTTTCATAATGAGAAGTACTATGACTTGTAAAAGAAATTCCTCCAATCGAAAGAGTTTTTAATGAATTTTTCTATTATTTTTCAAAGACTTTAATCATTTCTAAGACAACATTTCAAGTGTTGAACTATGTGGTCCACAAAATTCTTTGAAATTGGCTGAAAAATGCAAAATAATAAATATTTCTGCTAGAATAATTTCTCTTGTAGTCCATGGTAACTCTTATAGGGTTAGCAATATCAACACCTAATCATGATGTAATACAGTGGCGGCTCGTGCAATTTGGCGCAGTGGCGTAGCCAAGGGAGGGGGGGGGGGGTCCAGGGGGTCTGGACCCCCCCCCCCTTGACACCAAAATTTGCCCTAAAAAAAGGTAATTTTTTGCGTTTTTAGACAAATTTTACCAAATTAGTATCTTTGGACCCCCCCATGACAATTTTCGGACCCCGGACCCCCCCCCCCAGAAAAATTCCTGGCTACGCCACTGATTTGGCGACAATGTTTTCCCTCCATTTGACTCAATGTAAAACAATCGAATACTGGTGAAGAGCTGCTTCACTATCAAATCGATTGTTTAACATAGAATCAAATGGAGGAAAAACGTTGATGCCAAATAGCACGAGCCGCCAGTTGTGTAGTGTAACTCACATTATCCGTTCCCGAGACCAGTGCTTTGTTTCTCACCTTTTCTAATGATCTTTGGCAAATTTTCGATTTTCATTCGTTCAAATCAAAACAAAACTTGCTCGCGACTTTGGCTTTTAGATATACTCTTTATGACATATCGTACCACAGTGAAAAGTCAACGCTCCAATCAACTTTTATTCATTTTTAATACGTATATAATATGAGAAATTACGTTGAGGTAAACCCCGAAGATTATCGATGTAAAATCAGTGATGTCAAAAGCTGTAATTTAAAAATTTTACATTGACTCAAATGGAAAATGCATGAGAAATTGCGTTGAGGTAAACCCCGAAGATTATCAATGTAAAATCAGTGATGTCAAAACCTGTAATTTAAAAATTTTACATTGACTCAAATGGAAAATGCATGAGAAATTGCGTTGAGGTAAACCCCGAAGATTATCAATGTCAAATCAGTGATGTCAAAACCTGTAATTTAAAAATTTTACATTGACTCAAATGGAAAATGCATGAGAAATTGCGTTGAGGTAAACCCCGAAGATTATCAATGTAAAATCAGTGATGTCAAAACCTGTATAGTCTGTTCAGCGAGTTAAGAGCCATGGGCTGTCGAGCGAAAACGCATTATTTGACAACACTGCTGGGCATTTAAGAAAAATGCGAGACAAATTAAAAAGGTCTCTCACTGTCAGTGTCTTCAAAGGCGAGTTAGTTTGAACGATCCGTCCTCGGACCATCTTTTGTTCAACGGCTACCGCTAACTTCATTGTTTTCTAACGTTTTCTTTAAATTCAGTATCCTATCCGAATTTTCTTTCCGCGACTTTAAAGACAAATTATGACCACATATTCGATCTCTGCGCAATTTTTCCTTGAGATTGACTCCAAATTTCAAGCAAATAGCTCGAGATTAAGGTGAATGATGAGTTCAGGAAAATTCAGAGTTCAATCTGTTAATTCAGACAAACCTTGGCCTATTTGCGTGAAAATTGGAGTCAATCTTAAGGAAAAATTGCGCTGAGATCGAATATGTGGTCATAATTTGTCTTTAAATTCGCGGAAAGAAAATTCAGATAGAACACAGAATTTAAAGAAAACGTTACAAAACAATGAAGTTAGCGGTAGACGTTGAACAAAAGATGGTCCGTGGACGGATCTTCCAAACTCGCCTCTGAAGGAACTGACAATGAGAGACCCTTTTTAATTTGCCTTACATCTTCCTTGAATGCCCCAGCAGTGTTGTCAAATAATGCATTTTCGCTCGACAGCCCATGGCTCTTAACTCGCTGAACAGACTATAATTTAAAAATTTTACATTGACTCAAATGGAAAATGCATGAGAAATAAATTGCGTTGAGGTAAACCCCGAAGATTATCAATGTAAAATCAGTGATGTCAAAACCTGTAATTTAAAATTTTTATATTTACTCAAATTGAAAAATTCGTATAGTAATACACAAAACGGCAGCTCTGGAAATTAAATATGCCTAAGCAAACCTATAGATCTGCCTATAGAAGTCGAGGTTGGCCGGTAATACAAATACAGTTTTTCAAATCTGAATTTCTTTATTGCGTTATTTTATCTACACAGCGAAGAAAAATTGCCAAGGTATGCACAATATAACGTCTAGACCGTATTATGCGGACCATGCATCGAGCTAAAGTGAAGCATTTGGAGTCGGGCTGAATCACAACTAAACTATGGCGCCATTGGCCGCACGATATTTTAAAATTCGTCGCGACAGTACTCATGAGGGCAGGAGCATGAAGCTGATGAAGCACTTTTTATATTACTGTATGCCTACGTACAGCCGCATCTTAAATGCTAAGGACATTAAAATTAAATCCAACTGTAGACAATGGTACTTAGCATGCACATTAAAATTGAAAACAAATCAAGGTATCACTTGACGAAGTTCAAAGACAGACACAAAACAATGAGAGAGTTAAAATGACCGCATTATGAAGGAGTGGTGCAAGAGATGGAGGGCAACAGACTGCGCTACAGGGTGTCCTGAAAGAAAGATTTGTATAATCTTAGTCTTGATATAATCTCTTTACTTCGTTTTGTGGATAGGACAATTTTGGTTTGAAAAATACGCTACAGGATAGGAACTTAGTATAATCTTAGTCTTGATATAATCTTCTTACTTCGTATTGTGAATGGGAAAATTTTGGTTCGAAAAATACACTACAGGATGCCCTGAAAGAAACTTAGTAGATTTAATCTTATTATTAATATAATTTATTCCTTACTTTTCGTATTGTGAATGGGAAAATTTTGGTTCGAAAAATATTTGAGGGATAAGTTACGTATGTAGTCCGACTTTTGAAAACCAGGCGATTTTATTAAAAAAAAAGAAACCTAATGAATCCTAAAAATTATATAAAATTTTAAAAATCGATCTCCAGTAAACCTGAGACGCTTTATGAATTATACAAAACTGTGATGATTCTCTCTCGAATCTTGGCCTCTCACTCCGTACAGACCAAAAACCTATAGTGACGACTTTAAGGGAGGGGGTGAAGGGGATAGAGCCCCTATACAAAAGCCCCAGAAAGATCAGTATTATCTCGGAAATAATTCTAAAGGCACTCAAGCGATACATCTTTATTTACAAATACATATTATTTATTATTATTTATTTACATATTTATTTACAAATATACCCTTTTTTTAGGAATATTAGAGCTCATACTTCCTCCCAGGTCGAAATTCTGGCTATTTCTTTGCAACATGCAATCACGTTACTTCATTGAAATTTTTCCATTAAACATTGATACTTACCAACTTACCTCTTACCTCCAAAAAATCGAGAAGGAGCGAGAATGTAAAAAGAAAAGCTTGCTAGGAGGAGGTACATTTTCTTTTTTAACTCTCTGTGTAATATATATTCACGTATGCATTTACTCAAAGGTAAGGTACGATGCCTACACTTTTTTCACATTACAACAAAACTAAACACTCCCGCCGGTTTAAGTTATGAGTCTCTAATAGAGTCGCTATACCGCAAGGACGGCAGAGACACTTCGTAGTTGCCATACATTGTGGATGGTATGTTTATACCTATCATCATATTTAACCCATGAAGTTTCAAACAAACCTGACTCCATTATATGTCCTTTTTTTATATCGCTCTTCAAACATTATTTTTTTATTTATTTATTTATTTATTTATTTATTTATTTATTTATTTATTTTTTTGGAAGAAAAAACCCCGGTGATCAGCTTTCTTTTTTTTCTTTTTTTTTGCGGGCACAATGCCGTGAGAAGTAGCCTTTTTTCGGGGAACTTTTTTCGATTTTTTTTTTTTTTTTTTTGCAGGGTGGTGATGCCGCTCAGTGCTTTGAGAAAATGGCGCCAAAATAGCTTTTTGCAGCTTAACTCGTTTAATTATCGAGTTATTTAAAAACTGAAGAAAACATTTTTTTCTTTTATGGAAAGGAAGAGATCGCCTTTTTGCATTCTTACTTATCTTAATTTTTTACCGAGTAATACTGCTCTTGTGAAATTTTCACAAAAGCCATATTACTTGGTAAAAAATTAAGATAATAAGAATTCAAAACCGCTATCTCTTCCTTTCCTTAAAAGAAAAAAGTGTTTTCTTCAGTTTTTAAATAACACGATAATTTGCCGAGAAAAGCTGCAAAAAGCGATGTTGGCGCCATTTACTCAAAGCACTGTGTGCCGTTAAAAAATGACATTTTTTTAGGGAACCGCCTAGATTCTGGCTAGATTTTACTTAATAATGGAGCTCTTGTACGGTTTTGCTGTAGGCAAATGGAGGAACAATCCCAATGTAAAATACTGCGAAAATAACGATGAGACCATTTAAAAAGTCCAAAACTCACTCCTCGCAGAGAAAACTTAACCTTGAAATTTCGGGTGACCATGCACCCTTGCATGTATGCACCAACCTCGGATTTGGACCCCAAACAAAATAACATAACCTACGAATTTGAACAATGAGATTATTAATTTGCTTTCAAAAAGTAAATTTGAAAGAATCAAAGGTCCATTTATACACATTTTGTCACTAGGAGCACGGTGATAACTTCAGAAAAGTTCTACGTTGCGTAATAAACGAGGAAGACGGCACTGAATTTCATGTCCTGTTCTTTTGTTTGGGGTTCAAATCCAAGGTTGGTGCATACATGCAAGGGTGGTCACCCGACATTGCGAGGTTAAGTTTTCTCGGCGAGGAGTGAGTTTTGGACTTTTTTAATGGTCTCATCGTTATTTTCGCGGCATTTTACATCAGAATTGATAGGCCATTTGTCTACAGCAAAACCTTGCAAGAGCTCCATTTACCTTCTTTCAGATGTAAGTAAGTACTTATCTAAAAAAGTTTACGACTGATCAATTTTTGCATGAAAAGGATAGATTTCCCAACAGATACTTCGGCAACCCCGCGCAAGATGCGCGACGATAGTAAAAAATATTACCGAGTAAGAGTCTAATATTAGAAACGCCTATCCTATCCCCGTATGTATTGTTATTAAACACTAATGAAGTCCCCGAGCCCACGAGACAAGACAGGATAACCATAAGAGTTCCAGGAGACACCAGACACGATACAGTACACTGCTGTACTGTTGACTGGTGAGTGTGGACAGGTTGTCTTTTTACCGCAATGACTCATTTGCTCTTCAAAGATCGCTAATATATGTATGCTAAGCAGAGTTGCCATTCGGAACTGATTCAAAGCCGGATTTATTTTTTTATCGCTCTACGCAGAACAAACCAAAGTTGTTGGTTCCAACACACGCTTTGTCCAAAAAAGATAGTCCAATGTAAATTAGTCCAATTTAAACTGTCCTTTATTATTTCGTCCAAAGCGCTAATTTGTCTAACGTACAACTTACCCACATTTTATTTAGTTCATTTTGAATCGGTTTTATCACGTCCAATATTTTGAAACATTCGTGGAAATCAATAAATCAACGGAACACACTATTACGCATTGGAGGAAATGAACAATCTCATTTTTTCTATCAAAATAGGTCATTTAACTATCCTATCGTTGAATATGGTGTTTGAATCTTGTCCAGAGCACGCATCTTCTCATTTTTGGACAAAAGTAGACTCCAGACATTTTTAACTTGGGACCAATAATTTTTGTACCTATTCTTACATTGGAAAAAATAGAAAATTAGACCCAAAAAAAATTTGGATATTTTTGCTTTGGACGAAATCTCTGCTAACCAAGTTGTTTTATGCCTATCTGGAGATTTTTTGCTGGACGAAATCTCTTTAGTTAGGTGTACAAAACGATTGGTTAAGTTAACAAAATATTTTAACGGTTTAACAAGTGGTTTTTTTTCTGTGTAACCGACTTTTTAGCGTCCTTCTTTCTGTGGTCCCTACCAGTCAAGTTTCTTTCTAGCTAAAATGAACTAAAGGATACTTCATGGAATACTGAGAGAGCGGCATAGAAAAAACGGCAAAGAACAATAAAAAAAAAACATTTTGGTGGCGCGCTGAAAAAAACCTTCGTAGCAAAATGACCCATGCAGCAAAAGACTTCAGTTGAGCCGACCAGATCTTTGGTTTAACTAAAGCAAAATCTCTACAGTTCAGACGTGCGAAACCTTTGATTGCCTTTACTAAAAACGAAAAGAAAAAGAAAAAAATATGACTTAAGAACTATGAATGACGTCAATAAAAGCTCACTTACTCGTGAGTTTAGTGGCGAAGGAAGCTACTAACTTTCAAATTCCAAATTGCATACATCGAATGGATATAGACCAACAACACTCCATGCCGTGAAAGACTGGAAGCTTCCCATTTAGCATTATTCTTGAATAATTTGAATGATATAATAACAGGTTACTATATAAACAGAACCTTTTCAATTTTTTATGATCCATATCAATTATTATTAATTAAATAATCATTTATATTTCACTAATTAACGAGCGGATCTCAGAATTTTTCAGTTCTAACATAGTTTTGCTAGCTTGTATATTTATCTATCCCCCAGAATTGATCGTAAGTCTATCTATAAAAAAAGTGTGAAATAGTTTCATTTGCGTTTTGGAAAGGTTAAATTTTCTAAAACCAATTTACAGTCGTTTGAGAAAAATACTTAGTGACGACGGTATGGCATACCCCATTTGCACTTTACGTTCAAAGATGTTATATAACGCGCGCAAGCAACAATAATTGTTCGGCGTCCCTGGATATTTTGAGCAAAGAAACGAAGCAGGGTATGCATAGGTATGCCGTCACGTTGCTTCGTGACAAGTAATTGCGTCAAAACGGCGTTTTTTCAAACGCGGTGATGTGCCGGTCAAATATTTAATAGATCTCATTGGAATTATACGAAACAATTGTAATTTTCTTGGCATTTTATGTGTTAGAGACAACCGCAACTTAGACTCTTAACGTACTATGACCTTTAAAAGAAAGTCCTCTGATCGAAACCGCCCTTGATAATTTTGTCCATCCTTTTACAAACAGTCTTAGAATTTTTAAGACATGCATTCAATTGACAATTCTGTTAGACTCGGAAATACTGCCGTGTTACCGGAGAGAGCAGTAAGAGAAAAATCGAAATTTTGAGAAAACTGACTATGAAGTTTCAAACCTAAAATTAATGAGTTCAAAATCCTCCGTTTTTCATGAAACTTTCAGGAAACATCACTCAGGAGTCAGGGTGTTTGAAATTGTTGAGGTGATCAAAAACCGACAGATTTTGTACCTTCAACAATAACAAAAAAAAAAAAAAATTACGTTTTTCCTTTCATGTTACGCACGACAGCTGTAAGTCCTATAAAACCAATGGAAAAATCAAGGTAGATATGACGCTGCGTTCGCGCTCTTACTGTTCTCTTCCGTGACAGTGGGATACGCCGAAATACACGGCAGGAGCAAGCTGAAGCGCGACTTACTTCTGTCTTGCGTGATAACGTAGACTTACTGCTCTCTTGCTTAACTCAACAGCAATTTTCTCGGTCTTACTGCTTTTCGACAGCTCTTGTTTATTGCAAAAAAGGCATATTTTCCAACTTCCTTTAGTTGGTTCAATAGATTCTACAGACTTAAATACATTAAATTTTGAAGAAATCTCAATTTTGATTGTGACTTTTCGGTAACACGGCAGAATACTGCAAATTTTTTTAAAACTGGCCAAGAAATGGAGGAATTGAAATTTATACCAGGATATTTTCTTTTGAAAGTCATAGCACATATTTACTGGTTTAAAAATCACCATAAAAACCTTTGAGAATGGCAACACTGCATCTGAAGTCGGAACAAAGTTTACCAACATTGCTCACCGCTGCAACGCTGACGTGAGATAAGAGACTGCCCCCTCTCCCCCCTTCACTCCGTTCTCCCCCCCCTATTCACCCTTCACCCCTTCCCCACCTTGCACACCTTTTGTTGTTGTAGAGTAGACGAACTACTAATTTATATTTATGCCGTCGTAAAATAAGAGACTTTACGATTCCGAAATTGCGATGCGCGTGACAGTCAAGGGGGTCAACAAAAACAACAGCCGCATATGCAACAGACAACAGACTTAACTGACAACAGTCAACGATTGTGGTGGTGTATTGCGTTTTGAAATACCGACTTCTTTTTCCTTATACATGCAGCTCATTCGCGCCCACTCGACTCGCTTTTCCGATCGATTTCTCTTTCGCCGCTATGGAAAAGTGTCTGCGTCGTTGTTTGGCGAGTCTTTGAACGTGATATCCCAGACCCTGTTTACTGCACAACGCAACTATATCTATATTAGAATCGGCAATTGGTAGACTTTGTAAGTGTGACTAAAGACCTTCATTGGAATTCACGTCTTGAAGCATGCGGTACTGTGGTGTCCATTTATATGCATACATTCGAAGAGTTATTTTAAAGGCACAAGACAAAAATAGCATTTCGAGAAAATATAGCAACATTTATAACATTGGAGGATCCAGCCCTCGCGAACGGCCGGGGGGCGAACTTGCGATTTTTGCCCCCGGAGACCCCCTTTTCCTTTTCCTCTCTTCCTTTCCCCTGTCCTCCCCCTCTTTTTTTTTTTACATATTTTCCCTCTTTTTTGGCCGAACGGGGGGGGGGGGGGGGGGGAGGGGCGATTGCCCCCTTCGCCCTCCCCCCTGTATTCGCCAATAATTTATAAGAAAGTTTTAAAAATGAATTTCTCCTCAAGATCTGAATTTTAGAGGACGGTAGCATTTAGAAAGCTATTATTATCAACCAGAACCTTCATTATTTTTGCTACCGCAAATTCATTGCTATGCAGGATATTTCAAAAGTCGTGGGTTAACCATCCCCCTCAATATAAATGGTTACCCCACTACAAATGATCAGTTAACATCAGTTTACATCAGCCTAACATCAGCCTGATGTCAACAGGTAATTTTAAGAGGAGACTAAACTTTGAGGTATTTGAATTCTGTTATAACGTACATGGTAAAAGTTTTTCATTGGTGACCAATGTAATTTCATTGGTTACCAATGTAATTTCATTGGTCACCAATGGAATTTCATTGGTCCCCAATGAAAAATTCATTGGTCCCCAATGAAAAATTCATTGGTCACTGGAGAATTGGAACCGTTTTATTGGTCACCAATGAAAAACTTTTACCAAACTGTTTTTTTTTTACTTTTTTAACCCTAGGGTTGGGGGGGGGAGGAGGGGTGACCATTCCATAGGTCTGTTGCAAATTTTTGCTACGGCGATGCGGTGAGATCCTTACGACGCATATCTCGTGAAAATCAAATTTCAATAATCGAAGAGTGTCAAAATCCACTCTCAAACTCAATAAACGCATTTGACAAAATTCAAAGATGGTGGTCGAATAAGTGGATCACAATTAAGAAGTCCAATTAAATCTTTCTACGCTGAGAAAAGTGATTCATCCTAAAGAAACCTACAATTAAATGGTGGACCTCCCCCCCCCCCATTGTGAACCACTCATTCGACCCAGTGGCCTAGCGTGCAATTTGGCAACGTATGTATTTTGTCTATTTAAACCCATGTAAAAGGTCGAGTTCGAGGGTGTTCATCGAACACCCAATAGTTCGATATTCTCAATGGGTTTAAATGGAGAAAAAGCAACGTTGCCAAATGGCACGCTACGCCACTGATTCGACCGCTAATATTGAATTTTTTTGAACTTTTGTGAACAAATTTTGTGAGTTTGGGAGTTAATTTTGAGAATTTTTAATGCTTGCAATGTGATTTTCACGAGCTTTTACATCAGAGTAATTAATTGAACCACCAAGACACTGTCAGCAAAAGTTTGAAAACAGACCCATTGTTTTTGTTTACGCCTTTCTATCAGAATACCGACACTAATACTTAAGCGTTAAGAACTTCTTAAATTGTTTAGTTAGCCTAAACAGTAAACACACTTGTCATAGTACGCAGCGTAGGTACTGCAAATTGTTCTTTTCAGCTCTTTGACGTTGTCACAATAAAATCGCTTCGTATTCATGCTGCGTCTGATAGATTTTCAACAAGAGAGACCACGTGAGCTAACATCGAAAATATTTAAGTGCATCGGATATTCTCGCGGCTTGAGCGATTTCGAAATTTTCGCTGAATTGTCAGAAAAAATATTCTTCTTAGCTCCCTCTCTTTTCGCAAACCCGGAGAGAAATTTTGACGACTCGAGACATTTTGTCTAATTCGAGACGCGCGGTTTTGACCATTGTTTATTTCGCGGGAAAAATCATCGCTCGACTTTGGTCACAATGCAGACTGCATAGCGTTGGTAAATTTTTTTCTTGGCGCAGCCCGCAGATGTGCCAAATGTCAGTGCAGAAATTAAAAGTACGCAGCACGCAGGAGTGAATAAAATGTCAATGATAGATAAAATGACCCGTTCAATCGAAGCGTTTTTCTCTTTTGGGGGAAAATTCCAAACTTTACCACTAGCATCTTTCATTTTATAATTATATGTATGGGAGGTTTCCCCAAAATGATTGCTTTGCCACCCTTTAGAGCAGACATAATAACGGAAGAAAAGGTACTTTTGCTACAGCTTTCTGGAGGGTTCGACGTAAAAAGCATGGATAAGTCTCAAAACCTGTACTAAGAACAAAATGTTAAAAAACCATTTAACAAAATTCAAAGATTACATTCCTATCTTGCACCGCTGAGCGCGCCGCCGGCCGCATCGCTACTTTTGCTACGTTTACGTTGCGCACCTATCCAGATTTGCCACATTGACAGCTTTAGACCATATTCGTTTCGCATAAGATTCAATATAAATTATCCGGCTTCTAACCTTAAATCTAGCAACACTGAACCCATCGCGGGAAAACGCACGCCAGAAATTCTTCAGCTCCACACTATTTTTGCGTCTCGGAATCGATTTCTGATCGTCCTCCTGATCAAAGATTGCATGTCTCCGCAGTGTTATTATGGACTATTTGTTCCACGCGTAACTGGTGTAACTAGGTAATTCAACGACCCGAGGTGTATCAATTGAATAAGTCATTAAAAATACAGATCTCGGATCATGGCCCCACAGGTGAATTCTAGATTTTTTCCTTCTTTCTCTTCTCCCCATTTGAAAGCATGCGTTAGAGAAGGATGGATGATGGTACAAAAGTCACGTGATTACCCCTAAGCTGTCCTTCTCTTACACACGCGTTCAAATAGGCAGAGAGAGAGAGAAGGACAAAGTTCTAGATCCGTTCCAGCATGCACCTCAGTCGTCAGTTACACAGCTACATTTTATCAATTACAACAGTGCTTTGCGACCGTTATATTTAATAGTTTTCACTTTAGAAATTTATTTGAGTGATAATTATGACACGTCCGAGTAATTGGAGCAACTTTTATAACAGATTGTGCTCTGTTCAAAGCATCGAAAATATGATGGTTTCTTCATCTGTTTGATTTTATTACTTAAGTTTGAGTAATACTGGTTGTTCTAATCACGATTTGATTGCATTCTTTTCGTGTGCTTATTAGCAGCACTGCGGAGAAATTGCAATTTGAACGGTATATATCTGAGGAATGAGTAGAGTAAAATCGTCATTTACTCTATAAAAGCTTGTTTGAACCCTGTAAATTCTTTCTGAGAATGGATTACGCATAGTTTCCTTATTATTTCTTTCTAAGACCTGCTGACCCGCAAGCAGGCTTAGGCATTCGAAAGAGACATGCATATTGCATAGTCGTAGCCATGGGCGGCGCGTGGGGTCAAAAAGTGGGGGGGCTAAAATTCAACAGCTTTTTTTTTCTTCTTCTTCTTCACCTTTTTCACAATAAACGTTTGACGCTGGCGGGGGGGGGGGGGGGGAAATAACCTTTTTCTTTCTTTTTCTCTTTTTCTTTCTTTTTCCTTTTCCCCTTTTCCCTTTTTTTCTCTCGTTCAAAAAATTTTTTAGCCCCTCGTTCCCAAAAAAGTGGGGGGCTATAGCCCCGATAGCCCCTTATACACGCCGCCTATGGTCGTAGCCAGGAACTGCGTCTCTCTTTCTATTTGCCCATACAAATCAATGTGTTAGAAAAAAATGGAGGAAGAGGGCAGTGGCGGCTCGTCAGGTATAGTTAGTGTAGTGGCACTACACATACTTTTTTAATGGTTTTTTTTTTCCTTTTCAAATTTTCAAAGATAATGGTCGCTCTTGATTAAAAATGATTGGGATTTCGGAAAAATTGAAGGGGGAAAAGAGGAAAAATAGTTGTATACAGCACCGTAAAAACAAAGTTTCTTTACGTTTTCATGGTTTTCAATTTTTTATTTTGATATTTAAATAAATCTTGGTCTCTAAGGCTTGAAAAAAGATGTTTTTATTGCAGGTTTTGCTCGGAAATTTATTTATGTTTTTAATTTTTTTACTTTGTTAGGTTATTGGTGGGGGGGGGGATTTGTTATTACAATACTGTCGCAGGAGAACTTTCGTGTCACGAAAAAGTTAAAGCTAGCTTTTAATTAAATCTGAGGTAGGTCAAATTTTCGAAAACTTTGCGCAGGAGAACCCCAAGGCCCAAACCCTCCTACTACTGAGAGCATTTTCCCAGACCCCCCACAACTACACCTAATTTTTCATTCACGAGCCGCCACTGAGAGAGGGGCTATTAAGTGACTTCAGCCCCAAAAATGTTTTACGTGATGACGTCATCAGATGGAAAAAGTCATTGATCGTTTCAACCTATCTCTCTCACTCTCACGGGACCCCTATTTAACTGCTATCATCTCGCTCTTTAGCTTAACTCACATACGCTTATTTTTTTTGGCAGAAATGAATTTCAGGAGTCCTTCTACTTAATGCGATTTTGATGAGGAAGTGTCGTTCAATAAGGCCCTGTATACGAGTGTCGATCAGGGCTGCCGTTTTGCGTATATAATTAATTGCATTTTTCAATTCACCGATGATTCCACCGGTTGAGAAAAGATTAAACAGTTCAATTCAGTGTATGACTGTAATGCACAAAAATGCTCGCATCTGTATTCTTTTCTCAATCGGCGGAATCGTCGATCACTTTAAAAAAACTTGTGGATATTTTAATTAATTAACATAGTTTTCACCGATTGAGAAGAGATTACAAATCAGCGTATTTTCGTGCATTTCAGTCATACATTGAATTGAACTGTGTAATCTTTTCTCAGCCGGTGGAATCATCAATGAACTGAAAAATGCGATTAATTATACGCCAAACGGCAGCCCCGGTTTCTATATTATCGATACTAGAAGAGATTATGCGTGCGAGTGTCACGAAAGAAAGAGAGAGAGATAGTTTTGGAACGTTACGCGAGTTTATAGTTACACCTGATTGCGACCGCTGCGCTGACTGAGTGCATTTGCTTGCTGATTATTGACTTTTGGCTCCAAAACCACATCTATATTCGTCCCTTTTCGACAAATGTGATCAATTAATTAGAGAGGAATGCGATCTTGTCTATGGCTACAAAAGTATAACGATTCATCGAAACGAAACCGGAAATTTCAAGTTTTGGAAGTTTTGTTTGACCGATCAATTTTGAAATTTGTTTCAATCGATAATTTGTTAGCGTCATCAAGTCTCATTTATTCGTTTGAAAATACAGTAGAGGATTTGGAAAGTAAGTTTCGATGGAATGGAAAAGTTCAAAGTTTTCAACCGGACGTGCAGGTCTACCCGCAGGCGCAGTGATGATGAACGTGAATTCGACGACAGTATTTTTCCTCCATTTGATTCTATGTAAAATAATCGATTCGCTATTGAGGCGCGCTTCACCAACATTCGATTGGTCTACATGTATTTATATAGAGGGGAAAAAATTGTTGTCAAATTGCACGAGCCACCACTACCTAAGTATATCCGCTAGTTTCCTTTTCTCGACATTATTTTACAATCGCACAAGGTCACTATCGCGTTATGTCAGAGATCAAAATATATCCGGGATTCGATTGACGTCTATGGGGGGGGGGGGGGGTGAACACGTTGATAATTTCGTGCGCGGTTTTAGATCAGACTCACAAGAAAAACAAAAAAACAAAAAAAAAAAAAAAAAAAAAAAAACGGATCAATGGCATGAGTAAAAATTGTCAGTTTTAGGCAGCACCGAGAGATGCCTACTGATGATGTGCACCGCTGTATTCCTTTCTGAGAAATTTTCCCAAAAAATAATTCTTGAGGAGAAGAAGAAGAAGAAGGAACCCGAAGCTAACACATATACAATGAAACTTATCGAACAATTCAACGAAATGTTTTCTCATCATCTTTTCTCCTCGATTGCTTCGATATTTTCTTTCCTTCGATATACTTTATATTTCAACTACCGAGAAATATACCAACTTCCTGACGTAGAAACATATTTCAATTTGGCCATCAGTGCTTTCAATTTTCATCTAATCTTCCAAGAATACAGAGACGTATTTACACGAGTGAAAATTAACGAGTTTATAAACTAGGTTCTGAGAACCAAAAATTCTGGAAATTTAAAATGTTCTACAGTATGGACCATAGACATAGCAGTAGCCATAGGAATTTGTCTTTCTCTTTCTCAGTGGCGTAGCGTGCAATTTGGCAACGTTGCAGTTCGTCCTTTTAAACCCATGATAAAGATCGAACTATAGGGTGTTCGGTGAACACCTTCGCATTCGACCTTTTATACGGGTTTAAATGGACACAATACAACGTTGCCAAGTTGCACGATACGCCACTTCTTGCTTTGCCCATTTATAACCTGATTTGTTGGAATAGGACACAAACAGGGGCTGAAGTCACGTGAAAGCCACCATATATCCATCCTTCTCTAACACATACGCTCGAATGACTTAAGAGATAGAGAAAGGCGAATTCTTGGCTACGGCTATGTCCACAGAAGAAGGTGAGATGACTCTGCTGCTGACAGTGGCGAGGCTTGCGATTTGGCAACGTTCCTTTTCCCCCCATTTAAACACATTAGAAAGGTCGAAATTCCATGGTCATCGCCGAAGACTGAAGCTTTCGACTTTTTTGGTGAATTTAAATTGAGAAAATACATTGTTGCCAAATTTCACGCTTCGCCACTGGCTGCTGACCAAACTTTTTGTGCACCTTATACCACAGCTGTAAAATTAATTAAGCTGTCAATATTTGTTAGCTATTTTTTTCTCCATGTGACACTGACATCATACTAAATAACCGCTTTATTTCGTTGATGTATTTCAGAACTTCCCTAATTTCAGTTTCTAGGAACGGCAGGAACCAATGCATAATTAATTAATTTTTGAATTCTACACACTTGAGAACATCGACAGTCTAGTTTATGCTTCTTTGATAAACCGCTTATTTATTAAACTAGGAATAAGTTTTTTGTAATATTTTCAACGACAGCATTAATAGCTTCATCTTTTACACGGGAAAATTGTAGTTCATATTCAAGTTTTAAATCAGATTATTGATTTAGACACTAGTTCTTAGTTTAATAGGCTTATCGTAGTTTAAGGCACCTCCAAGAAGTCCTTTTTATCGGACGAAGAAATGACAATTTAAAGCTCAATGCGATCGCTGGGGCGATTAAGGCATTTGAAAGAGAGAGAGAGAGAGAGAGAGAGAGAGAGAGAGAGAGAGAGAGAGAGAGAGAGAGAGAGGGAGAGAGGGAGTGAGAGGGAGAGAGGGAGTGAGAGAGAGAGAGAGAGAGAGAGAGAGAGAGAGAGAGAGAGAGATAAAAAAATGAATAATACTAATAAATTTTAGTTGACTCATCAGCCGAGCTTTGGTCGCTGACAGTCGCGTCGCACGAATATTGACGAGAGAAAAATTTACTGAGTCACGCGACCAAAGGATTGCCACTTTGCCAGCGTGTGCAGAGTAAGCAAAATGTACATCTTGACCGGTACATCTTGCTCCAGTCAAAATGGAACCTAACTACGTATAAAACAACTAACCGGGAATCAATTCGTTGATTTATAGTGACGAACCGGCAACCATGTGCTGTCCGATCTGTCAAGATGATGACTGTCCAGTTGTCAATTAAATTCTGACCCGATCAGATTGCACAAATCATTAAGTCGCGGCGCAAAAAAAAAAAAAAAAAAAAAAAAAAAAAAAAAAATATATCAGTGAGAGGTACCGGTCCTAAAGAGGAATGCTCCAAAATTATTATGTTAAGTTTTTTCAATGATATAGGTAAGTAAGTGCTTCTGCAAGTTTCATGTAGGCGCAGGCCCGACCCAATCAAGTCAAGTGTGCTCCTGGATAACCTTCTTCGATCTTTTCTTTTCCTATTACAGTTATTACTTTATCATTCGTATTATCTATATCTTTTCATTAATCATCAGTCTCAATATCATCCGTTACATCATTTACACAGTTTGTGTGTCTATATAATGTAGATTTTCTGGTAAATATTAAGAACATAAAGACAAAACGAGTGGCGTAGCGTACAATGTGGCAACGTTGTAATGTGTCCATTTAAACCCATGTAAAAGGTCGAATGCGAAGGTGTTCACCGAACACCCAACAGTTCGATCTTTTTCATGAGTTTAAATGGACACAGTGCAACGTTGCCATATTGCACGCTACGCCACTGGCCAAAACAAAGAACAAAACAAACAAAAAAACAAAACCGCAATTATAAATTTCAATTCTATGCTAATTCTAAGTTTTAGTCCAAAAACAGCGCTCTACTTGCCGTTATTTTTATTTTAAAATCCATTCTCGCAAAAGCGGCTTTACTTTAAGACTCGAGCGCAACAAAATTACCTTCATTTAAGGTATGAGCTATCCAATTAAGGTTAGGATTATCACGCACGGAAGCTTCATCAAACTCCAACTGTCTGCAACATCTTGCACGAGAAAATAAGTTCTACAAAATTAGGCGCATACTTTTAAGTATTTAAGGGGATGTACCGATTCGATTAACGGGGGCCGAGACGCCGCGCCGCGCTGCCGTGCACACACAAACAAACCAACGATAATGAATGCATTAGCTCATCTCATTCACAGGCGCACACACATACTCACACTCATGACACACAAAAGGAGTAAGATGTGTGAGTGTGTGAGTGTGTGAGCCGGGTCCGAAATTCAATGACCAATTCAATAAAAATAGGAACTTTAGAGTTTTAGATGAAGCTCATTTCTTTTGATCCATTCATTCACATTCACTTCATTCATAAGTGAGAGTTTCGGGAGATGAAAAAAAAAGTAGAATGGAATGCGAGGGGGCAGGCACTCACAAAAAATAAGGGTGCGGACTGTCCGAGGGGCTTTGGTCGTCCATGAGAGAGAGGGGGGTGGTTGAAGTAGAGGTGTGGATGAAGTCCTTCGTCCTCTGAAGCCACGAGTTCTTTTTCCATCGATCCTATCTCAAATCTCGGATGGACCATTTTCTTCGAGACATCCGCGGCGCAGGACATAATAAAGGACAGAGGTAGCTTGGCCTGGTTGATATTCAAAAGACCTGTGCAGTTGTGATTGGCGTACTATGACTTCCAAAAGAAAGTATGGTAGTAATTGTCATTCCTCCATTTCTTGACTGGTTTTAAAGCCCTTCACTGCATAGTATGACTCTGGTGTCACATGATGTAAAGGGCCCTATATCAGACATTGTAATGCATATTTAGACTTATTTCAAATTGTATCACCACAGTGTCACGTTATAAGAACACATAAAACGGGCTCAAACATTTTCCGAAATACTATACCAGAACTCATTATAATGCATTTAATAATGGAAATCATGTCGGGGGGGGGGGGATTTGCCCCCGTATCAAAATCAACCGCAATTTCAATATTTTCACTAAGCTTTCGGCATTTGCGTTTTAAAAAATTCCAAGTTGGGTTTTTTTTTTTTTTTTTTTTTTTTTTTTTTTTTTTTAAATATGAAAAAAAATTGTTGTTTTCTATTCCCGCTATTTTTTTATGGTGTTATAGCATGTGTAAGAAACGGGTGTAAAGCAGAAAAATGATAATTTTAACGGAAAACCCGTCCAAATTATTTTTCCTGTGTATTTTACCACCTAGTGCATTGAAAAATCCATATTTGGTTGAAAAAAAAAAGGTCATGCAGTGAAGGGTTTTAAAGAATTTTTCAGTTTTCTGGTATTTCAGAGTCTATAACAGAATTTCCTCTTGAAGGTATGTCTTAAAAGTCTAAAACTCTTTGGAAAACAATGTATAAAATCATTAAGGGCGGTTTCGATCAGAGGACTTTCTTTTGAAAGTCATAGTACATTCGATTATTGTTTTTCTTCCATTTGAAATTATGGAAAAGAATCGATTTCTCAGGGATTAACTGAACCCCTGCATGAAGATCGATTCTTTTCCATTAGTTTATATTGAAAACACATGTCGCCAATGGACTAGCGCACTCTGGTCTAAGATCGTCAAAAAGTGACAAAAAATCAGGAAGAAAATTTATCATTATTAAAATTTTAAGTCCAATTTTAATCACTGAGAACAATAATTATAACAAAGTAATTCAAACCTAGAAATGTCACTGAAAAGTTTTAAATAAAGCATAAAAGGTCGGAAACGATCACTTTTAATGAATTTTTCCACAGGCCACTTATTATTCAATCTCAGACCAGTGGCGGATCTAGAAATCTTCCAAGGGAGGGGCTGATGTACCAAAAAAATCTGATGCCCCCCCCCCATAGATCCGCCCCTGTCTCAGCGGCCATTGTGTATAGTGGTGGCACAGTGGGCCGACTTTAGCCTTGTTTCCGGGGCGGGAACATTCAATAGCTTTATTGTACTGCTCGTTTCGGACAGTAGGTAGGAAGCATCGCAACTTTGCCAAGATTTTCGAACTGCCATTTTCAAACTGAGGCACTCCTAATATATGTGAACAGTAGACATTGGCGGATACAGGGGGGTTAGGGTGATTCTTATTTTTCTAAAATGAGTATTTTTTGTGCAAACGGTGGTTTTTTTGTTCTTTGTGGTCTAAAAAATTGACCCATAACAAGCATTTTGAAAAAAATTGACTCTAAGTGGCCCCTCATAGGCAAAAAGGGCGTAAGTACCAAATATGAATTTTTGGGTGTTTTAATAGTCAATTATGGTGTAAAATAGCCACTTTTTGCCCGAAAGATCTGAAATTTTCATTATTTTTGGCTTATCTGCAGTCCTAATGCCTCAAAAGTCCATTTTAAGATATGCGTAAAATGCTCTCCCCGCGCTTTAGTTCAAAAAGGGGTGATTATTGGAAGAACAAATTCCCATCAAAGGTTTTTTGGGCTTAATCGCTTCGTCTTGGTGTCAGTAATGACCACCTAAAAGTCCCCATGCCTAGGTGCTGTGCTAAATTCAGGGGGGGGGGGGAAAGGGGCCCCCAAAATCGTTTATTTCGATATATATCGAAACGATGCAAGGTATCAAAAAATTGAACGTGTTTTTTGTTTCTGAGGTAATTTCCAACAAGAAAGGTCCTCTGTGTTTTTACGCTCTGACGACGTGTAAGCTCTCAAAAACACGATTTAAGTTTTCGGCGATCTTCAGGAAAATTGATACTACCCCGTGGCTACGCTCATTTAACACAATGTTATTTTTAACGATTTCGATCGCCTTACCGTAGCATTTAGAGTGCTCCGATTTTTATAAAATTAGGTATCCGGGGGTTTTTTAGGTTGCTAATTTCATTTTTTGAGTCCAAATTTCCTTAAAACGTGATTCAGACAGGGCATCGGACCGAACCGAACCGTGAACCGCGAACCGCTCCGAACCGCTGAATTTACACACCCCGAACCGAACCGCGAACCTTTTTTCCCCTGAGGCGGAGAACCCGAGCCCGAACCGAACCGACTGGCTGAACCCGGGTTTGAACCGGGTTTAACGGCTTAGAAAAAGAGGTCTTGAAAAAAAACCTGTAAAGGGAAAAGAGCAAAAAATTTGAGCATTTACCTGTGAGTACTGAGTAGGTACTCGATGGATCTCAAAATCGCAAACTTTTCGCATAGAAAGATTACAAGAGTCACGCATCTAAAATAGTTTGAAGCAACTGAACGTTGATTTGGGCTGCTGATTCGTTTGAAGTTATGAGGGTCTCAAAAGTCTGTGGCATGCCGAGTCCGTGATACGCGGGTTGCAGTCAGCGCCCACTTGCTACAAACCAGGTGATTTCTACGTGAGACTGCGGCTAATGCATTTTGAGAAAAAAGAAGGTAGTCACGGTAACAGTAATGTTCTGAGAAAAGAAAGAAGGGGAAAATATTCTGGTTTGAAGTGAGAAAATATTCGAACTCGACCAAATTTTCTCCGAACCGAACCGCTACGAACCGGTTCACAAATGTCTGAACCGGTTCGGAGCGGTCCGGAAAGTCGCGTGAACCCGAACCGAACCGCGAACCTTTTTTTTTCGTGAAGTGTGAACCGCGAACCGAACCCGAACCGATTTTTTCTGCGGTCCGATGCCCTGGATTCAGACAAGCCTTTTGAGCTTTTATCACAAAATACAGCTTTTTAGATAAAAGCTCAAAAAGCTTGTCTGAATCACGTTTTAAGGAAATTTGGACTCAAAAAATAAAATTAGCAACCCAAAAAACCCCCGGATACCTAATTTTATAAAAATTGGAGCAGTCTAAATGCTACGGTAAGGCGATCGAAATCGTTAAAAATAACATTGTGTTAAATGAGCGTTGCTACGGGGTAGTATCAATTTTCCTGAAGATCGCCGAAAACTTAAATCGTGTTTTTGAGAGCTTACACGTCGTCAGAGCGTAAAAACACAGAGGACTTTTCTTGTTGGAAATTACCTCAGAAACAAAAAACACGTTCAATTTTTTTGATACCTTGCATCGTTTTCGATATATATCGAAATAATCGATTTTGGGGCCCTTCCCCCCCTCCCCTGAATTTAGCACAGCACCTAGGCATGGGGACTTTTAGGTGGTCATTACTGACACCAAGACGAAGCGATTAAGCCCAAAAAACCTTTGATGGGAATTTGTTCTTCCAATAATCACCCATTGCCTGGACTAAAGCGCGGCGAGAGCATTTTACGCATATCTTAAAATGGACTTTTGAGGCATTAGGACTGCAGATAAGCCAAAAATAATGAAAATTTCAGATCTTTCGGGCAAAAAGTGGCTATTTTACACCATAATTGACTATTAAAACACCCAAAAATTCATATTTGGTACTTACGCCCTTTTTGCCTATGAGGGGCCACTTAGAGTCAATTTTTTTCAAAATGCTTGTTATGGGTCAATTTTTTAGACCACAAAGAACAAAAAAACCACCGTTTGCACAAAAAATACTCATTTTAGAAAAATAAGAATCACCCTAAGGGGGGTGAAGGGGGCCATCGCTCCCCCTTACGCACATTGATTTGATTTGATTACAGAGATACTTTAATGTTACTATGGGTCTCTAAAATACCTATCCATCAAACAGCTGTCAACGGTATTGAAATTATTTTTGGTTTTCCTCGCAATATGCTCAAAAATATATATGTGCTCGTAAATAAGGGCGTAACCAGAAAAATTTTTGGAAGGGGAGGGGGACAAATTTTCTAGGGGCCTAAGTTTAATTTTTGCTAATTTTTGGATAATTTAAGCGCAGCCTTCCCCCAACATATGTTTGGACGTTCTTCAGGATCTGAAGGGAGAAGGGGGCTCTCCCTGCCGAGGAGGGGGGCTCTACCTGCCCCCTCTATAACGCCGTTGTATAGATGTCCTCAATGCTCGATTTTTTTTTCTTCGTTATTTTTTTTCCGGATTCACATCCTGGTTTTAAATTGGGAAAATATTCAAGAATGCAAAAATCAAAACAAAAAACAAAACAAGATACAAATACCATTCACTATACGAATAATTATTAAAACAATATTTAAAAAGGGTAGTTCAGACTTTTGGTCACACGGAGGCCACACAGTGTTCAAATATTTTTGCTTCATTTCGATTCTAATTCAACCGCATCCAAACTTCCCTTTTCCACACAATCAGTGATGAGACCGGAATCCGGACATCCTCAGAGCCCAAGAAGACATCGCATCGTCCGAGCCCTAAGGTTGAAAAAGGAGGGGAGAGGGGAGGGGGATGGATGAGTTGGGGGGGGGAGGTGAGTAGGAGGGAGCGCTGCCCTTATCCAGACGAAGACACGATCCCTCGGCCATCGGCACTTCGGGTGGTTATAAAGTATGGACAGCTATCAAGACAGTAGGGGGGGGGGGGGGGGGGGGGGTTAGGGAGGGAGGGGGGGGGGTACCGGGACCTCCAGGGGCCTTCGGGAATGGACTCTTGTGCCCGAAGCCGCGAGCTCTCCTCCTCTGCTCCAGAGAGCGGATGCTGGGTGGTTAGCCTGGTAATTAGGCGATACGTGTGTGGTCATTGTCTGTCTTTGACTTGTGCTCGCTCTCTCTATTCTATAGTATAGACATCTATAGACTGCTATAGTGCTACTCATACATAATACTACGGCTTGTCTGTTGTGTGTGCTCTGTGCTCTTGTACTATCATTCAACATTCGACCATTCGTCCATTCAACCTCCCTAGAGGACGAAGCGAGCGTCGCTTAAGGTGGGCGCGGGCCGCGGGACGCGCGAGCTGAGCTTCATAGATGTATTCAAAACACCGATTGAAAATGATCACACGTTGCCAAATAGGGCAATGTTTACTTTCCTTTAACTATTAACGGATACAGAGGGACCGCGGAGAAAGGGGGGGGGGCCCTCTGTTTGGGCCAAAAGTGGGTTATGATCACGGAAAAGAAAAAGACTGGTAGAATTTACCATCTGCATAGCTGATTTTGAAAATTGCTATCTGGTCAATTTTACCATCATATGATAAGTGCAACGTACCTTATGGTAAATTATAAGATAACCTGTTTGTGCATTTCATCACAAAAGTACGTTGCATTTACCATATGATGGTAATATTTACCATACTTGATAGCAGACTCAAAAATCAGCTACGAAGATGAAAAGTTTTCTTCTTAATTTCAGTCTTTTTTTTTCTGTGATAAGAGGGGACAGAAAGATAGAGAAAAAGAGCCAAATAAAGAAAAGAGGGTCACTTAGGGGCGAAAATCCCAAGTTCGCCCTCCCCCCCCCCCCGTTCGTGAGGGATGGATCCGCCACTGTGCATTTAACATTGCAGTGGTTGATTGTGGGCCATCGCCTTTATGGTTTGGGATCGAAAAAAGTGGCCAAAATACCAGTGGAAAAAAGTCATCAAAAATCATTGATTTTGGCCCTTTCAACACAGAATCAGAATACTGCAATTAGAATGGAAAATTCGGTTAATTTTTAAGCATTATTCTCTGGTCGGCCATCTTGAGAAGTTCCACACCGCATCCTTATTCAGGGCAATGCGTAAGGCAGACACAGGAGGTATGCCCGACATCTTGAAAAGTCACTAAAAGAGACCGAAAAAATGTTTTCATTTTTTCTTACGGGAGTTTTCATTCTAACTGTATTATTCTGTGCTTTTAAGCTTAAATTCGAGCTTTCCAGTGACATACTTACTTGCGATTCGAAGACTTTTTATAAGTGGTATCTGTGATTAGTCTTGAACGTTTATTAATAACAAACTGACGAGTAGTTCATTCTCTGATTTTTGACAAAAATAATCCAAATTGGAGTCTTTTTTTTGCTTGCTCACTTCCATTTAGCTCTTTCCCCATTGGTTTCTTCTCTCTCCTTTT
Source organism: Trialeurodes vaporariorum (assembly GCA_011764245.1). NCBI lineage: Eukaryota > Metazoa > Arthropoda > Insecta > Hemiptera > Aleyrodidae > Trialeurodes > Trialeurodes vaporariorum. The sequence continues at coordinate 17,181,766 of VMOF01000369.1, read as the reverse complement.
TCTCTTCTTTTCTCGGTTGAATGTCACCCCCCAAGATGATGCCAACTGGGGTGGAACCCCCCCCCCCCTCCCCCACCTTCCACCTCCTCCTAAAGACGCGACCTGAGGCCGGCCCCTAGCTGTCATCTGTAAGAAGTGCTTCAAACGCCACAGTGACCAAAGTGGCACCAACGCAACGCTCCTCCTAGGCCCCTAAGACTCAAAATCAGATTCTTCCTTGGATACTAAAAAGAACCCCCCCCCCCCCATTGGCCGCGACTCCCCCCTCACTTTCCACCCTCCCCGCACCCCTCTCCCACCATTCCTCCATCAAAATAAACAATTACTACACGAGGCCCATCAGCCTAATCGGGATCGAATCCCCGTAACTATCATTGCTCGTCGCGTTGCCCTGACCTGACACATTCCCAAAAATCTTCACTCCTCCTCGGCTTTAATTACAGTTTTGACGGCGACCTGATACTCCTCCTCCCCCTCCTCCGCCCCCTCCATCACCCCCTCCACCACCCCCTCCAACGCCCCCTCCAACGCCCCCTCACACCTTGATCTCGACTGTTTTTGCTCTCCTCAACGGGGAGTTTGAATTCTTTCGAGAAAATATAATATGGACCATGGAGATTAGAGGCACCAGCTATACAGTTTCCGCCTTGCGCCGCCTCAGTCTGTCCGACAGTATTTTAGACCCTGCTGTTAGGCGTGAGGCACGTGCTCCGTCCGGTGCGGGAGGAAGTATCTGGTGCATGAGATGATCTTCCGAGTGTCACATTTATACCCTAATAATAGCCCTTGACTCCCACACACCAGATCGATGGGAAGTAGACCTTTAGCACGAATGTAGGCGACAAATTCCGTAAAAAAAAAAAAAAAAAAAAAAAAAAAAAAAAAAAAAAAAAACACCGGTCTTTCACAGTTTTATGTGAGAGAATAATATAATGCATCGATTTTAAGGGAGGTGGGCCGGAGACCATCGAAAACTGACCAAAAATCAAAAAGTAAATTTCTCGTCAATTCATCATTTATAAAGTTTCAAGTCCAATTTTGATCAAAAAGAACTATTTTAGTAAATAATTTGAACCTAGAAATGTCACTGGAAAATTATAAATTAAGCTTGTAAGGCCGTTTTTTTTTTTTTTTTTTTTTTTTTTTTTTTTATATCTCAGACCCATAGTGAGTCGGAGCGTAAAAGAACATATTTTGCGTGAGGTTCTTTTACGGGGTAACCTATAGTACATGTGCCACCAAAAATGGGAGTGCGGACCTGCTGGCTAATATAATTTATGATCAGTGACGGCAGATGCACTTTGGCAACAACGGATCCTCTCCATTTAAACCTATGCAAGATATAATCGATTTTTAAGAGGTTCAATAAACCCCCAAAAACATCGATTAATTCTTTAGAATAGGTTTAAACAGCAAAACGCATGGTTGCGAAATTGAACAAATCTCCACTCCTTTTAGGCGCATTATGGAGACCTTTAGGTAATAATTTGACAACGTATTATCTCTTTTTGACCTAACTTTAATTGTTTTCAATCATGATTCTCTTTCGCTAAAATGACTCATTATAACGTTACAATCTGGACGCAGATAAAACGGTAAATAGTACTTGGGTGTATCACTGACAACAACAGCAATGTGATCCATTCTCTCTGCAAAATATCTTTTAGTAAGACATACGAACAGGGCTGCCGTTTTGCGTATAATCAATGCTATTTTTCTATTCACCGATGATTCCACCGGTTGAGAAAAGATTACTCAGTTCAGTTCAGTGCATGACTGTAATGCACAAAAATACTCGCAACTGTAATCTTTACTCAATCGGTGAAAACGCCGTTAATTAATTAAAACATCCGCAAGTTTTTAAATGTCATCGACGACTCCACCGGTTGAGAAAAGATTCCACATGCGAGTATTTTAGTTCATTACAGTTATACACTGAACTGAACTGTGTAATCTTTTCTCAACCGGTGGAATCATCGGTGAATAGAAAAATAGCATTGATTACACGCAAGACGCCGGCAGCCCTCCATACGAAACCTTTGGTTAGCTCTACTAAAGTCTTTAGCTCGGTCATTTTTCAACCAGAGGTTTTGTCAGCAATACCAAAGCGGTTTTCTCTTTTCTCCGTGCAATTCGGAATTTATTTCTAATATAAAAAAATGGTGGGAATATGCAAATTACAACGCCGTAAAATAGGAAAAGCTGGTGAAAAGTAGCCATACCTAGTCGGAAGATTGATGACAAAAACAAATTAAATAGTTACAAATCATGCGTAGAAGTAATTTTGGAACGTGGTTCTCAAGGATTTAAGAACTTCCACCGGTGTTTTTAATCGGTGTCATTTATATGACAAGACAAAGAAATTATCCATGCTGAGAACTGAGAATTATTTGATTCATGCCGCATTCATTGGTATATTCATCGATATTCCTGTATAGTTGAGGCGTGAGAACTTCAAATTAAACGTCCGTCAGCCGGTTATTCAACCTACACGTGAGAAGGAAAAACGTGTACCTCTTTATATACACAGGAATGGATTTTGCTAAAAACAAAACAAAAAATGAAGAGCCAAAAGAATTCGCATGAATAATAAATTAATGTAGGCATGCGGTTGAAATAATAGTGGCTAAAATTCACCTAGAGCTCGCTACCGGAAAATAGCTATATAAGGAACATTTGAAATTGGATACAGATCGAACGGATATAAACTGACCTTTCACAAAATATCTTTGGGATAATCTAGGGATATAGGAGAAAAGGGAAAGACGTTACCAAAAAAAACCACGACGAAAGACGTAATCCCATCTGTCAGTAGAGCTGACCAGCTTTGACTATGGTCAAAGAGCTGTCAGTGTCAGTACCAAAGTTATAAGAAACGGCCTCTATATGATCATTAGTCCTAGCCCACGGTGTATAATAGCATGGACAATTTGATTCTGGTTTGCTTGCCTCATTTTTTAGACCTTGCATCAATAACTGTAATTCAACTGAATTCATTTGATACTGGTTTAAAACAAAAGTTTCAGTGCTTAAGAATGACTATTCGGATATCGAACACAGACTTCTAATAAGTTCTTAAAACTCTTTCCTGGTGAGAAAGTTTTGCCCCTTTCTATTACGAGGAATTTAATTTGTCTTGCGAATCCTTCCAAAAGATAGCCACTCCATTACACTTCCGCCTTCAAAACGATTTCAAATGGATTCCTCACACTTTTTTGTTTAAACTTTAATCGTTGCAAAAAAGAGGCAAAAACAGCATACAAACAATAATCATAAATTAAACAATAAAAAAAAAAATGAATAGTCGAGTTACGATGGATTACAATATTTACTATCACTTTACTAGTATTAAGTTTATTAAAACAACGTTATAATTCTCTCTGGTTCTAAAGAACTAAAAGTAGGGTTATTATTATTATTATTAAGTACTATCGACGAATTAAAGATTGTCGCAAGATACGTTTCGCCTTCAAGGTTCTGGTTCGGCCACTCTTCATACTCCTCACACCTTGCAGGTGAGGGGCCAGTGCGGGTGGGCGGGAAAGCCGTTGCAGATCAGTCCCAAACTCACGCCCATAACCGAATATCGGTGAAAATCTAGCGACAATCCTTAATTCGTCGATAGTAGTCTATTACTCTAATAATCTAATTCACAGGTCAGATAGTGCTACTTGACATCAACAAAAATCTGGCAACCATGCCATAGATGCCCATGTTAAATATTTCGGACTAAATCCATCGCCTATTTTCGGGTATCTTCGGAAATTTTTTCGGACTAATTATATATACCCCGTTGAGAGCAGCGCTTTGCTTGTTCTTGATGACGTATGGTTTGCCTAAGTATAGTTGATTGAGGGAGCAGTGACGTATTCGATGGTACCTGGAGCCTGGGGTCCAATGTTGACTATAAAGCTGGGGGCGACCGGTTGGTTGACAACGGGTTCAATGGAGGGCAGAGGTGGAAGTGGACATCCAGCGGCCTTAAAGGCTGGGCCAGAGGGTCCAATGTTGACTGAAGCTGAGGCGACCTGTTGGTTGACAAAGGGTTCAATTTCGGGTAGAGGTGGAATTGAATATCCAGTGGCCTTACAGGCTGGGTTGACGGCAATAGCGTTGAGACAAGCGAAGGCAGCGACGACAGCGACGATAACAGAGGCCATTTTTCGAGGAATTTGTTGAGCTGATTGAGAGAAGCTGATTATGGCAGAAGATGTAATGACCAATTACAAACTTTGATGCTTGAGGAAAATACAAAGAAACAGTAATAAAAATCAGTTACACAAAATCGTTTGACTGTAAACCTGAAGCACCCTGCCCATCAATTATTGATTAAGGTCGTGCATCCATTCTTTACACGTGCGCGTGTTTTGAATACTGCTTGTTTTTTGTTTTTTTTTTTTTTTTTTAGTAAATTTTAATTTACTTATATAGCTGCTTTTGTTTCCCCCCCCCCTCTCCCCCCCGGATGGACTCTATAAAGTACATACTGTATATAGACTTTATATTATGTTTATACGTACTATACTATTGTACGTACTATATTTTGGTGGTATAACATGTATTTAGTATATATATCACGTATTGTACAGGGTGTTCCTGGATTAACACGCATAAATGATGGAGGTGATTTTTCAAGGAAAACTAAGACTTTTTTTTCCTATAAACATAGGCCATAAAATGCTTTCCCTCTGAGCTATGATTTTTTAAAGTTGGAAAAAAATTTTGGTTTTTTTTTAAAACAACGGCCAATGTTATGGATGAAATTGAATGAAAATTAGTTTCCAAGGGTATTTTTTGGTGTAAAATTCAATTTTTGGGTCGAATAAACGTTTCAAGGAGTTTAAATGGGAGTTTCAGAGGGGTGTTGATCTTAAAATTGAAAAATTTTTGGTAGCCGGTCAATTTTTTAAAAATTAAGGTGCATATTCGGATTTTATGAGCAAAAACAAAGGTTTTTGATCCGTTCCATTTTGTCTTCCGCCGCGTTTTTAATGGCAAAAAATGGATTTGAAATTTTGTCCGTTTTTGGGTATACCCTGCTAATTGAAGGCGCAACTTCCGATGTCACCGTCCCGAGCACGTAAACTCTCCGCGCCAGCGCGAAGCTATGCGTTTGGTGGTGTCCCCCCCCCCATCATCTTGGAAAGCAAGAGTAAACGCGCAAGTTCATCAAGTTTTAGAGGTTGCCTAATGGGGCATTTAAATAAAATAAACCATAACTATCATTATTATCTGTTATGATTATTGTCAAAAACAGTTACACACATTAAACAATCAAACCGTCAAAGCCATCAAACAAAAAGTGTATGCTATGCCCGTTCCTGTTGTTGAAACATTGCAGCATCGCATTGTCGAGGTGTGTGCCGATTTAACTCGAACGCAATGCAGATCAGCCGTGACGTCAGTAATAAAGAGGTGCACCTCTTGCGTCAACCAAGGTTGTTTTCATTTTGAACATTTGCTGTAAAAATTTTTAAAAATTTTTAAGGCATATGAGTGCCTTCTTAGCTTCGTTTGATCCAAGTTTTATAAAAGAAAAAAAAAGAAGAAAAAAAAAAAAAACTAAGTTCGATTGTTCCATAACAATTATTGTTGATTGTCTTGTTGTTACAGTTATTACTAATTGTTTCGTTTACACATTAATAATTGTAATTGTTTTTTAATAATCATAACAGATATGAATGATAATAATGATAATTAAGGTTATCATTATTATTACATCGATAAATTATTATGATTATCATAACATAAAGTCCATGGTTTATTTTATTTAAATGTCCCATTAGGCAACCTCTAAAACTTGATGAACTTGCGAGTTTAGAGCTCGTTTCAGAAGTGTAGGCGGACCAAAACCATAATCTTTAGCGAATTTTCAACTTTAATTCCTTCAAATCAATACCGAATTTGCCCCTGACTTAATTATTTTGTGTTTAAAGTTTTCCTCATTGAAAAGTGAACACTCAATTTCATTTTTATTCATTTTCATCGAGTAACATCAGAAATAATGCTGACAAATTCCAAAGATTATCGGTCTAGGCCCGCCTACACTTCTGAAACGAGCTCTACTCTTGCTTTCCAAGATGATAGGAGGGGGGACACCACCAAACGCATAGCTTCGCGCTGGCGCGGAGAGTTTACGTGCTCGGGACGGTGACATCGGAAGTTGCGCCTTCAATTAGCAGGGTATACCCAAAAACGGACAAAATTTCAAATCCATTTTTCGCCATTAAAAACGCGGCGGAGGACAAAAATGGAACGGATCAAAAACCTTTGTTTTTGCTCATAAAATCCGAATATGCACCTTAATCTTTAAAAAATTGACCGGCTACCAAAAATTTTTCAATTTTAAGATCAACACCCTCTGAAACTCCCATTTAAACTCCTTGAAACGTTTATTCGACCCAAAAATTGAATTTTACACCAAAAAATACCCTTGGAAACTAATTTTCATTCAATTTCATCCATAACATTGGCCGTTGTGTTAAAAAAACCAAAATTTTTTTCCAACTTTGAAAAATCATAGCTCAGAGGGAAAGCATTTTATGGCCTATGTTTATAGGAAAAAAAAGTCTTAGTTTTCCTTGAAAAATCACCTCCATCATTTATGCGTGTTAATCCAGGAACACCCTGTAGTAGATATGTGTATAGCACTAACATAGTAAATATATAGTAAATGCAATATATGTACTTTATGCATTATATGAAGAATTTTTTTATAGGGGGGAATTGCGGGTTTCCCCCCCCCTCCCCCCCGGCAGGCGAAAAGGGCCAAAAATGGGTGAAATGCAGGGACGAAAAGGCCAAATATGGGTAAGAGAGGAGTTAGGTAAAGGTTAAATATGGGTGAAATAGGGGCATGAAGAGGCCAAATAAGGGGAATTAGGGGCAAACCAGGTAAATAAAGGTAAATGGAGCTGCAAAGGGGAGGAAAGGGCTAAAAAAGGGGTAAAATATGGGTGAAATGCAGGGGAGAAAAGGCCAAATATGGGTAAGATAGGGGTTAAGTAGGGGCAAAATATGGACGAAATAGGGTCCTATAGGGGAAAAATAAAAGGAATTAGGAGCAAACGAGAACAATAAAGTCAAATAAGGGCGCTTATATCAATAATTAGGTGGAAATATGGGCAAATTCAGGCAAATAGGTGTCAATAAGAGAAAATACGAGCACAAAAGGACGAAAAGGGCCAAAAAAAGGGCCAAAAATGGCTGAAATGCAGGGACGAGAAGGCCAAAAATGGGTAAGAGAGGGGTTAGGTGAAGGTGAAATATGGGTGAAATAAGGGCATAAAGAGGCCAAATAAGGAGAATCAGGGGTAAATAAAGGTAAATAGAGCCGCATATAGCTATAAATAAGTGGGAATATGTGCGAATTTAGGCAAAATAAGTGTCTATAAGAAAATTACGAGCACAAAAGAGAGGAAAGGGCCAAAAAAGGGGTAAAAAAGGGAATTAGGGGCAAACGAGAAAAATAAATGGGTGAAATGCAGGGGAGAAGGAGCCAGATATGGGTAAGAGAGGGGTTAATTAGGGGTCAAATATGGGTGAAATGGGACATTGAAGAGGCAAATAAAGGGAATTAGGGGTAAATGAGAAAAATAAAGTTAATGAGGGCGCTTATAGCAATAAATAAATGGAAATATGGGCGAATTCATGCAAATAGGTGTCAATAAGTGAAAATGCGAGCACACAGGGGGGAAAAGGGCCAAAAAGGGGCCCAAAATGGGTGAAATGCAGGGGAGGAGGGGCCAAATATGGGTAAGAGAGGGGTTAAGTAGGGGTCAAATGTGGGTGAAATGGGACATGGAAGGGCCAAATAAGGGGAGTTAGGGGTAAATGAAAAAAATAAAGTTAAATGAGGGCGCTTATAGCAATAAATAAATGGAAATATGGGCGAATTCATGCAAATAGGTGTCAATAAGTGAAAATACGAGCACACAGGGGGGAAAAGGGCCAAAAAGGGGCGCAAAATGGGTGAAATGCAGGGGAGGAGGGGCCAAATATGGGTAAGAGAGGGGTTAAGTAGGGGTCAAATGTGGGTGAAATGGGACATGGAAGGGCCAAGTAAGGGGAGTTAGGGGTAAATGAAAAAAATAAAGTTAAATGAGGGCGCTTATAGCAATAAATAAATGGAAATATGGGCGAACTCAGGCAGATAGGTGTCAATAAGGGAAAATACGAGGACACAGGGAAGGAAAGGGCCAAAAAGGGGCCAAAAATGGGTGAAATTCAGGGGAAAATCTTAGGGAATTCCCCAGAATTTAGGGAATTCCCCAGAATTTAGTAAATTCCCCAGATTTTAGGGAATTTCCAAGATTTCAGGAAATTCCCCCAATTTAGGGAATTCAACGGTATTTATGAAATTCCCTAGATTTTAGAGAATTCCTCAGAATTCAGGGAATTTCCCAGATTTTAGGTAATTCCTCAGATTTTAGGGAATACCCCAGATTTTAGGGAATTCCGCAGATTTCAAGGAATTCCACAGATTTTATGGGCGAATTCAGGCAAATAGGTGTCAGTAAGGGAAAATACGAGCACAAAGGAGCGAAAAGGGCCAAAAAAGGGGGCCAAAAATGGGTACAATGCAGGGGAGAAAAGGCCAAATATAGGTAAGAGAGGGGTTAGTAAAGGCCAAATATGGGTGAAATAGGGACATGAAGGTGCCAAATAAGGGAAATTAGGGGCAAACGAGAAAAATAAGGTTAATTGAGGGCGCTTATAGCAATGAATAAGTGGAACTATGAGCGAATCCAGGCAAGTAGGTGTCAATAAAGAAAAATGCAATTACAAAGGTCGGTCCATTGACCAATCAGAAGCGTCCACTTCAATCAATGGGGAATACTCGATCGTGATTGGTCAGTCCATTGACCAATCAGAAGCGTCCATTTCAAAATTGTAGAATACTCGATGCTGATTGGTTCAACTATTGACCAATAAGAAACGCCCATTTCCAGATTTTAGGGAATTCCCCAGTTATTGGTGGATTTCCACCAATTGGTGGATTGGTGGATTTTTGGTGGATTGGTGGATTGGTGGATTTGAAAATACGAGCACAAAAAGACGGAAAGGGCCAAAAATGGGTGAAATGCAGGGACGAAAAGGCCAAATATGGGTTAGAGAGGGGTTAGGTAAAGGTTAAATATGGGTGAAATAGGGGCATGAAGAGGCTACATAAGGGGAATTAGGGGCAAACCAGGTAAATAAAGGTAAATGGAGCCGCATACGCAGCTTTAAATGAGTGGAAATATGTGCGAATTTAGACGAATAAGTGTCAATAAGAGAATTACGAGCACAAAGGGGAGGAAAGGGCCAAAAAGGGGCCAAAAATGTTTGAAATGCAGGAGCGAAAAGGCCAAATATGGGTAAGAGAAGGTTAGGTAAAGGTTAAATATGGGTGAAATAGGGGCATGAAGAGGCTGAATAAGGGGAATTAGGGGCAAACCAGGTAAATAAAGGTAAATGGAGCCGTATATAGCTATAAATAAGTGGAAATAAGTGCGAATTTAGGCAAATTATTGTCTATAAGAGAATTACGAGCACAAAGGGGAGGAAAGGGCCAAAAAAAGGGGCAAAATACGGGTGAAATGCAGGGAAGAAAAGGCAAAATATGGGTAATATAGGGGTTAAGTAGGGGCGAATATGGGCGAAATAGGGTCATAAAGGGGAAAAATAAAAGGAATTGGGAGCAAACGAGAAAAATAAAGTGTAATAAGAGCGCTTATGTGAATAATTAGGTGGAAATATGGGCAAATTCAAGCAAATAGGTGTCAATCAGAGAAAATGGGTAAGATAGGGGTTAATTGGGGCAAATTTGGGCGAAAAAGGGTCATAAAGGGGAAAAATAAAAGGAATTGGGAGCAAACGAGAAAAATAAAGTGAAATAAGGGCGCTTATATGAATAATTAGGTGGAAATATGGGCAAATTCAAGCAAATAGGTGTCAATCAGAGAAAATACGAGCACAAAAAGACGGAAAGGGCCAAAAATGGGTGAAATGCAGGGGCGAAAAGGCCAAATATGGGTTAGAGAGGGGTTAGGAAAAGGTTAAATATGGGTGAAATAGGGGCATGAAGAAGCCAAATAAAAGGAATTAGGGGCAAACCAGGTAAATAAAGGTAAATGGAGCCGCATATAGCTATAAATAAGTGGAAATTAGTGCGAATTCAGTATCGGAGCTTCCCTGCTTTTTAAGCGTGCCCATGGAACATGGCACACTTATTCCGATCGTTTTGCTGCTAACAATATAATACAATGTATACAATGTAATAAGGCAGCCTATGCTTTCCACGTGTATTCCTATGCTGAGTGGCCTAAAGTTGAAAATCGGCTGTTTTTGAATTTTGTGATTTTTTCCTGTCGTGTCTGTTGCGTTTTGAGGATTGCAATGGTACAATTATAAAATCGTACCTTCTAAAGTTTGCAGCAAAAATAGTTGGATTCATTTTAATGCTTTAGTTTTTTTATAATTCCAATTAAACGACGGACTCACCACTTTTGAGGGGTAAGTGGAGTGCGGTGAGGTAATATTTTGCGTTTTATGTTGCCAACTTTGTTGTAATTTTACTCTGCTGTGTTGGTTTTACGATGAATAAATTTGTGTTTGTTTTTATGATTAATTTGTTATGTTGGACATTGTTTTTGGGTTATTTTGTTACGTTTATTGAATATAATTGATTTTAAAGTACATTCGGGGTTTTTTCGTACGGGCGGCCGATAACGAGTCGTTGTGTAATGTTTTTTTTTTTATTATTATTGTTTTGCAGCCGGTGATTGTTTGGCTGCATTGGCTGCACTGCGGCTCACCTGTTCACTAATAGACTGTTTTAGTAGAGCGATATATCGTATCGATTGCCGTCCGAGGGCCTCTGGTTCCAAACAAACTCTGGTTCAATGTAATTTCCCCATAAGCGGATTTTTGAACGGAAATTTAGGGTATTAAATCAAACAATTTATGCGACCTTTTTGCGATTATGAATTCTCCGTCCTCGAAAATGCTTAATTATGTCTGGTTCCACCCGTAAAACTGCCGGAATCAACAAGATATTACAGATTTAACGATGCGTTTGGAGGTTGGAATCACCCAAATGTTATTGTTGTTGTGGAATTGGCGGGATTTCGGGCGATTCTAACCTACAAATGCAACATTTAATCTGTAATATCTTATCCCATCAAAACCTTTCCAGGTGCAAGCAGACGGCATCAGGTAATTATGTCTGTCACAAAAAGCCGTTCCAATGCATCCACTCACAGATATGATATGATGGGAACGGCAAGCCTCCTCCAAAAGGGCATCCAGCAGGGCAAATGTTAATCATTTTTCAAAATCCACACTATCCATCTGCGGCGAATTTAGTGAAGGAAAAACTTTGAGGGATGTATTTCTTTATTTTTTATTTTCAAACGCAAAAACTTGCCGCCGTTCATCGCCGTAAAAAAGAAAAATATTAATTATTATTATTATTTTTTTTTTTTTACGGCGATGAACGGCGGCAAGTTTTTGCGTTTGAAAATAAAAAATAAAGAAATACATCCCTCAAAGTTTTTCCTTCACTAAATTCGCCGCAGATGGATAGTGTTGATTTTGAAAAATGATTAACATTTGCCCTGCTGGATGCCCTTTTGGAGGAGGCTTGCCGTTCCCATCATATCATATCTTTGAGTGGATGCATTGGAACGGCTTTTTGTGACAGACATAATTACCTGATGCCGTCTGCTTGCACCTGGAAAGGTTTTTGATGGGATATACTCTGGTTTTAGCTTGTAAAATTCCAGTTTCTCATTCCACAAATAAAAGCTACAGTTGTTATCCATCAGCTGACTAGCCAGCAGTTATGAATAGTTTCCGGACAACATTCACATAGACTCTCGAGTGCTCATTTTACGATAGGGACAACAGTCTCATTTCCCTTTCTTTTCCCTGATCCATATGCTAACCTACAGTTCCGTTTCCACTGGCCGTCCCGCCGGTGGCCGGTCCACCGCTGGCCAATCCGCCACTGGCTGGTTCGCCGCTGGCCGATCCGCCACTGGCTAGTCCGCCGCTGGCCAATTCGCCACTGGCTAGGCCGCCGCTGGCCGATCCGCCACTGGCCGGTCCGCCGCTGGCCGATCCGCGACTGGGTAGTCCGCCGGCGGCCGATCCGCCACTGGCTAGGCCGCCGCTGGCCAATCCGCCACTGGCCGGTCCGCCGCTGGCCGATCCGCACCTGGGTAGTCCGCCGGTGGCCGATCCGCCACTGGCCGGTCCGCCTCTGGCCGATCCGCCACTGGCCGGTCCGCCTCTGGGCGATTCGCCACTGGCCGATCCGCCACTGGATAGTCCGCCGGTGGCCGATCCGCCTCTGGCCGATCCGCCACTGGCCGATCCGCCACTGGCCGGTCCGCCGCTGGCCGATCCGCCACTGGGTAGTCCGCCGGTGGCCGATCCGCCACTGGCTAGGCCGCCGCTGGCCGATCCGCCACTGGCCGGTCCGCCACTGTCCGATCCGCCACTGGGTAATCCGCCGCTGGCCGATCCGCCACTGGCCGATCCGCCACTGGCTAGTCCGCCACTGGCTAGGCCGCCGCTGGCCGATCCGCCACTGGCCGGTCCGCCTCTGGGCGATTCGCCACTGGCCGATCCGCCAATGGGTAATCCGCCACTGGCTAGTCCGCCGCTGGCCGATCCGCCACTGGGTAGTCCGCCGGTGGCCGATCCGCCACTGGCTAGGCCGCCGCTGGCCGATCCGCCACTGGCCGGTTCGCCACTGTCCGGTCCGCCACTGGATAGTCCGCCGGTGGCCGATCCGCCACTGGGCGATTCGCCACTGGCCGATCCGCCACTGGCTAGGCCGCCGCTGGCCGATCCGCCACTGGGTAGTCCGCCGGTGGCCGATCCGCCACTGGCCGGTCCGCCTCTGGGCGATTCGCCACTGGCCGATTCGCCAATGGGTAATCCGCCGCTGGCCGATCCGCCGCTGGCCGATCCGCCACTGGCTAGTCCGCCACTGGCTAGTCCGCCACTGGCTAGGCCGCCGCTGGCCGATCCGCCCCTGGCCGATCCGCCACTGGCTAGGCCGCCGCTGGCCGATCCGCCACTGGCCGGTCCGCCACTGTCCGATCCGCCACTGGGTAATCCGCCGCTGGGTAATCCGCCGCTGGCCGATCCGCCACTGGCTAGTCCGCCACTGGCTAGGCCGCCGCTGGCCGATCCGCCACTGGCCGATCCGCCGCTGGGTAGTCCGCCGGTGGCCGATCCGCCACTGGCTAGTCCGCCGCTGGCCGATCCGCCACTGGCCGGTCCGCCACTGTCCGATCCGCCACTGGGTAGTCCGCCGGTGGCCGATCCGCCACTGGCTAGTCCGCCGCTGGCCGATCCGCCACTGGCCGGTCCGCCACTGTCCGATCCGCCACTGGGTAATCCGCCGCTGGCCGATCCGCCACTGGCCGATCCGCCACTGGCTAGTCCGCCACTGGCTAGGCCGCTGCTGGCCGATCCGCCACTGGCTAGTCCGCCACTGGCTAGGCCGCCGCTGGCCGATCCGCCACTGGCCGGTCCGCCGCTGGCCGATCCGCCACTGGGTAGTCCGCCTCTGGGTAGTCCGCCGCTGGCCGATCCGCCACTGGCTAGGCCGCCGCCGGCCGATCCGCCACTGGCCGATCCGCCACTGGCCGGTCCGCCGCTGGCCGATCCGCCACTGGGTAGTCCGCCGGTAGCCGATCCGCCACTGGCTAGTCCGCCGCTGGCCGATCCGCCACTGGCCGGTCCGCCGCTGGCCGGTCTGCCTCTGGGCGATTCGCCACTGGCCGATCCGCCAATGGGTAATCCGCCGCTGGCCGGTCCGCCTCTGGCCGATCCGCCACTGGCTACTCTGCCGCTGGCAGATCCGCTATAGCTCAATTCTGTAACTTCAGGGAAATAAGGTACTGTCACTACCAGTTCTCATCAAATAAACATATCAGTTGTAAACTCTACAAGTACACAGCAAAGAACTTTTGTCACTACTTGCTTATGAATAATTATACTAAAATCACAGAATATTACATTGTATAATTCTGTGCTAAAATCACAAAGGTACTGTAAACACATCAGAAACTACTCTCCCTCCAGTGATCAACAGTATTACGGTACTCAGCTGTTGCATTTGCAAGCAATGAAGTGGAAAATGAAGCTCCGCGGTTATGCCCAATTCGAATACTTTCAGCTTCAGAGCTAGAATAGTTATTAAGTAAATGAATATGCAAAAGTACCTAACTGTGAGAGCAAACCAACCTTTACTATACGCGTGCATACAGCAAATTAGAAGCACACAAAAGAAATAACTAGAAAAGATGTTTGGTACATTTATTTAAAAAGAAGAACTGAGGAGGACAAATTTCGTAATTCACGGCCTCCGTTGCAATTGAAACAATAATCACTTGTATCACTCATGTATTTGTAATGAGTTTATTTCAAAAGTGTCAAAGCAGGGAGAAATGTTTTTGTTTTGAAATGATGTGCAGTTGTTGTTGACTGACGATGAAGCGTCGATTCTCGCGGCGATCTCAAATACTAAAAGGCAGTAGCCAATGAGAGTAGAGTTACCGCGTAGTTTGAAATAGCCGTTATAATAAGAAATTCAGTTTTTTTATCATTTCTCAATACATATTAGACGGATTGCGTTCAAACAAAAAAAAGGCACGAGCACAGAACACGCTGGTTAAAATAAGACCAAGTTTGATGAGTTTGGTTGCGTAGTTTTTTCGCTACAGGATCATATCAAGGCACGGTTTGGGGGAATGAAATAATTTCTGTAATTATAAGCGTTTACGCTGCGCAGACTTGTCAGGTCGTAGAGAGGGTGGTAGTAGGGTGGGGTTACCTGACTTGCCGTCTGCGTCTACCGACGCTTATGATTGATTTCGGCAGTATTAGTGAAGGAACCAGGCATAATTAAGAATTTTCGAGGACGTAGAATTCATAATCGCAACAAGGTCGCATTAATTGTTTGATTTAATACCCTAAATTTCCGTTCAAAAGTTCGCTTATGGGGAAATTACATTGAACCAGAGTTTGTTTGGAACCAGAGGCCCTCGGACGGCAATCGATACGATATATCGTTCTACTAAAACAGTCTATTTGATCATCTTTCTCTGTGAATGTCTAGAGTCAGCTGATATTTTCGAATAGAAGGCGCGAAATAAAACCGATACAGATCATGGTTTTACTTATAGGATACCTTCTCACAAAAGTAAAGCTTCAAGAAGAAACCCCCTAGAGAGCGCGGAATGAAGTAGTCACGTTTCTTTGCCTTTATTTGATCAGCTGATAAATGATTTTTTTTTTTTTTTTTTTAAGCGCAATTTTTAACATTCAATCTTTTATGGGTTGAAAATGGATCTCATTAAAATAAACAAATTAGATCAGTATTCTTTTAATTTTTTAGTTTCGGGAATTGTTACAACATTAACGCCTGTTCGAAAGTGTAAGCGAAGTTTTGGTTTTTGTATTTTTTTTTTAGAGGACGAGACAGGCTCAATTAATGGTATTTGTTTTGATGAAAAGGGGTCCATCCAGCTACCATTAGGAGTGCCCCCACCCTCAAAAATGGATGAAACTTTCAGAGATGATAGAACTAAGCATCATCTTTCAGAATATCTGCAGTTTTTTGAATTTGGTCAACTGGGAGCGGGAGTGCAGGGGGTCAAAGTCAAAACCTCCAATAATCCATAACTTTTGAACGAAAATAGATATTGACGTGAACTTTGCACCAAAAGATGCGTATTTTAAAGATCTTTCGATTGATGTGCTACAGTGTTTAGTTCAAAAATATTTGACCCTTTTTTTGCATTTTGTTTTTTGTTTTTTGAGTTTGAAAAATAGGCGCAATGAAGGAATCTGAACGAAAAACTATGGCGGCCATATATGATTTGAGAATTTTGAAAAACTTATGTCAAAAATAAATTCAGCGACCCAAAAAACCCGCTTCCACCAAGTTTCAATGAATTTCATCGATTATTGGTGGAGCAACAAATTTTTTTTTAGAATCGAAAGTCGGAACCCTATTTTTGGCCTAGATTTGAAACTTTGCGCGGTCATAACTCTTGAACGAAATGTTTTTCGGCATCGCGGTTTGCGCCATCTGAAAGCTTATAAAATCAGCTTTCTTCACAGAAGTTTTTTGTTCAGATTCCTACGTTGCGCCTATTTTTCAAACTTATAAAACGAATTTTTTTCTCTACTTTTAGATTATAAATGAATTTTTACATCTGCATTGAGGGTTTTTTCGAGAAAAGTTGAAAAATGTGTTTGAATCCCCCAGAATACACCCCAAGAGGTTGTCAGGAGCTTATGAAAATATCAGAAATGAAAAAATTGGAGTCAATTTTCTGTCTGATTGTTTTGTTTCAAATCATTTGTTTCAGTAATTTTCGAGAAAAATGCCAGCAACGGATGCTCTGGCTCACTTTGTATATAAAATATAGTAGACTTCTTTTATTCTATTCAGGTCCTCTGGTATTTAATCACTGTCCGATGAGTAAAATAATTGAAAATAATTGAAATCTCATGCGCTGAGTCCAGACTATACTTGCTCTCTTTGAGAGAATCCAAAAATTAAATATAATCATCATTTGAAAATCTCGAGATTAAGGGGGTGCCCCCCCTGAAAACCCCCCCAAAAAACCCAAAATTTTTCGTTGTGGCAGTATTTTTAAATGAAATTTCAGGTCCGAGTTACTATAGAACCGATTTTTCCAGATTTTTTTTATCGTCACCAGTTCAAGAAAACCATAGTGAGCAGGTTACGTGAAACACCCTGCATGCGCTAGATAAACCAAACTGCTGAACGCTGCTGCGAAGAATATCGAATTATCAAAGAATCGCCGATGACCAGCGGATTCGACCTTTTCTACGGGTTCAAATGAACAAAATGCCATGTTGCCGAATAGCACGCTTCGCCACTGATCAGGGACCAAATAGTGTTAGGTCCCGAGCATTGAATTGCGTGCATCTTGCAAGCGGTTTCGACCAATCAGAGAGCTTACGCACGGTCACATGATGATACGTAAGTTACGCTCGGGACCTAACATTATTTGGTCCCTGGACGCAGAATTTTAATACAACAACCCTGGTGAGAAAATTTTTCATATTTCTGTTATGAGTCAGTTTCTTTATCGTGCAAATCCCTCCAGACGAACCAATTTTACCAATTATATCAATTTCTGTGTTCGGATAGACACTCCAAAACACTTGCATTTTCGTTTATATAACTAATTTCAAATGTCTTTTTCACATTTTTTTTTATTTATTTTTTTTTTTTTTATTTAAAGGTTAAACAAGTGGCCAGGTTCCAACACTAAGGTGTTGGAAAAGCGTGCCTTTGCTGGTATGTCCTTTAATACATTTTTTAATATATTACATTTTATGTTATAACTCGAGACTCCTAAAAGTGGGATTGTGGGTCCTTTTCCGCATGCAAAATGGGTCTTTGAGGAGTCTGCACCTGAAATTTGCACCTGAAGTTAGAGTTTACTGATAGAAGGACTATCCATTTAATTGTTCATCAAACATAAATCAAATACTGTTGCATTCCGTCGCACAAAATAAAGAGATAATGGTTTGGAAATTTCAAGGATTTATTGTGGGCGTCGAGCCATGAAACAATAATGATTATATTGTAAGTCCTTACTTCTGAGATGTCACTTCAGGCTGATGCTGATTCAATGAAACTGGATGTTTATTTTAGCTTCAAGGCGAAATATTGGCTGTGATGAAACTCCATTGCACACTATAACCGAATCAAAGCTAATGAAGCAAAACTTAGTTGCGAAAAGATGAGTGAAAATACGTCAGGTCCTTTGAAATAGCTCAGCGCATTGCCGTTGAACGCACACGATGAACCATTAATTACTGGTTTGACTTCCCCAATAGACTGCATTACTGCGAGTCAGTGGAAGGTGGCTATTTCATGGTTGACGGTTTTGGAACGGTTACAAGGATGTTCTGAATAATCCTTGAAGATAAGACATCCATCTAATGGGTCTGTTGCATACTTTTGCTACAACAATATAGAACCTTGATTCTTATGTAAAATTCTGCGAAAATAACGATGCGCACATTAAAAACGTTCAAAATCCACTCATTAACTCAGAAAATAAATTCCATTTCAAACAACCCGCGCTACACTAGACACAATATCACCGACTTATAACTACATAGATGGAACCACCGTGCATAAGTAAACACAACATCGTAACTACAAAATGATGGAATTTCTTGTTTAATACGTGAAATACAAGCTGCGTTTGCTGTCTGGTCTTTTCGGTTTATCAAAGATTACAAAATGATATTAGAAATGTACGCATCTAAACGAAACATTCCAATGTTTGTAAGTTCTGTTCATGTTTACATAAACGAGATGGTTCCATCTATGTGGTTATCCAATGGATGTGCACATCCAAAATTTTCGGGGGCGCCCCTAAGTGGGGGCTTCACCCCCTAACTCAAAATTTTAAAATAGCAACCCCTATCTTGTGATATCTTCTTTTCAAGGGCATAAAATTCTAAGACTTTTAGAGCAAACCGGAGGTCGATATCACTTTTCGTCTTCGATATATCGGTAGTCAAAGTTCGATTTCGACCTATTTTCAAAAAATCAGAACTCCCATTTGAAATGTCGGAATTTAGAAAACTAGGAGTCAAAAATACTTTAAAAAGCAAGTACTTTTTAGAAAAAAATACGGTTTTGATATTAGTCTAGTCTTAGAGCCCCCCAAAATTATTTAAAAAAATGACCCCTCAAGGGGGCTATCTCAAAAATTCCGATCCACGACCTCTATCGCGTGATACATCGCTTGAAAGGGCACACAAAACTGAGCATTTTGGCGCAAACCGCAGGTCGATGTCGTTTTTGGTTTTCGATTTATCGAAATTTGTCAATGGGTAAAAATCCAACTTTGTCATTCGATATATCGAAAACCAAAAACGATATCGACCTGCGGTTTGCGCCAAAATGCTCGGTTTTGTGTGCCCTTTCAAGCGATGTATCACTTGATAGGGGTCGTGGCTCAGAATTTTTGAGTTAGCCCCCTGAGGGGTCATTTTTTTAAATAATTTTGGGGGCTCTAAGACTAGACCAATATCAAAACCGTATTTTTTTCTGAAAAGTACTTGCTTTTTAAAGTATTTTCGACTCCTAGTTTTCTAAATTCCAACATTTCAAATGGGAGCTCTGATTTTTTGAAAATAGGTCAAAATCGAACTTTGACTATCGATATATCGAAGACGAAAAGTGATATCGACCTCCGATTTGCGCCAAAAGTCTTAGAATTTTATGCCCTTTAAAAACTGATATCACAAGATAGGGGTTGTATTTGAAAATTTTGAGTTAGGGGGCGAAACCCCCTTTTAAGGGGGCCCCCCGGAAATTTTGGATACGCCAAAAAGTAGTTTCTATTAAGTTATAAACATCCCCTGAGTTTCGTTTTTTTATCTTTAACCGTTCAAAAGTTAGACAAGGGGGGGGAGACTTTCCTCACACCCTGTATATCCATCTCTTTCTAGCTTCGAAATTCGTATACAGGGCCTTGTTTTACGACATTTTATTATCTACATCGCATTAAAATGCCTCGAGGAATCCATTTCTGCCATAAAATTTCACGAAATAAGTCTCTGAATACGATTTTTGAAATTAGAGTGGGATGGCAATAATGGGGTTCAAGTGAGAGCGAGAGAGACAAACTGTCTTTGTTTGGAACGCTCATCACCGGCAGTCGCCATTACTAAAACCGTCTGTTTTTGGGGCACCCCACAAGGGAGGGTTAGGACCCCCCACTCAAAATTTTCGAATGATAACCCCCATCTTGTGATACATCAATTGAAAATGACGTAAAAAACTGAGCATTTTGGCGCAAACCACTGTTCGATATCGATTTTTGTTTTCGATGTATCAAAGGTCAAAGTTCGATTTGGACCCATTTTCAACGAGCATAGCTACTATTTTTAAAGCTGGAATTTCAAAAACTAGGGGTCTAAAATACTCTAAGCAGCAAGTACTTTTCAGAAAAAAATACAAATCTCAAACAAACCAGGTCAAAATTTTGGTTTAGGGCCCCCAAACATTTTTAACGTTTTTACCCCACACCCCACGGGGGGTGCCTATCTGAAAAATTCCAAAAGACGGTGCCCATCGAATGATATATCAATCGAAAGGACATAAAAAATTGATCATTTTGACGCAAATCGAAGGTCGATATCGATTTCATTCGATATATCGAACCTTGTAAATCAAACTTTGACATTCGATATCTCGAATGCGAAAAATCGATATCGACCTTCGATTTACGTCAATACAATCAGTTTTTTATGTTCTTTCGATCGATGTATCACTCTATAAGTGCCGTCTTTTGGAATTTTTCATATAGGCACCCTCCGAGGGGTAAAAACGTGAAAGATTCTTGGGGGCCCTAAACCCAAATTTTGACTGGATTTGTGTCAAACTTGTATTTTTTACTGAAAAAGACTTGCTGTTTAGAGTATTTTAGACCCCTTGTTTTTGAAATTCCGACTTTAAAAATAGGAGTAATGACTTTTTGAAAATGGGTCCAAATCGAACTTTGACCTTCGATGTATCGAAAACAAAAATCGATATCGAACGGTGGTTTGCGCCAAAATGCTCAGTTTTTACGTCCTTTCGATTGACGTACTACAAGATGGGGGTTGTCATTTGAAAATTTTAAGTTGGAAGTCACAACTCCCTCTTGGGGTGGTGACCGGACCCCCTTAAAAGATAGTTTCTTTTGAGGTATGAACATCCTCTATTACTATCCCATCTTTATTTGTCATCCTCAAAAAATTATCCATTGCAGATATAACATGTCAAAACATGTGAAACAGTTTTACTCGAATGAACTTGTAGTACGCAATAAATTACTAAAATATGTCCAACGCAGATTTACTTAATTCCATAAAAACCCTCCGGTCCCTACAGAAATTCTCCAAGAGCGGAAAAGTCATCAGCAAATTTCCAGTGATGGACAGATTTCTATTGACATAAAACCTACCATACGAAGCCACTCATAAAAATAACGCATATACTCTATTATCAACTAAATAGCTTTATAATATACCTTTTTATAGTCGCAGCCTGCAGCAATTAACATTATGCCAGCTTAGTTTTGGTCAGGCCTCATCAAAACAACAGCCAACAATCGCCTACTGTTGACTGATGAACTAAAACGGAAGGCTCTGATTGGTTTTTACTGATATACAGTGCGCGCATATATTGACTGATTAACTAGAAAGGAAGGCTCTGATTGGTCCACGGATTTACACAGCACAATGCACATGGTTTGAATATGCAAAGTAGAATCAAAAGAAGACCAGTTTCCATTTTGGAACCACATACCAATTACAGCCGATCATTGAACTCACCAATCATAAGTAGGCAAAGGCAACTGTTTGGTGTTGACGCTGGTAACTTTCAGAAAAAATTGACGTAGGTATCCAACTTGCCTCACTTTTTTAACAAAAGAAGCATAGGATATGCGAGGTCTAAATTTTGTCTAAAACCCCTGGTTTTCCTATGCATACATCAGCAGGCTGATTTTGAACAATCGTGTTATTCTTATGGGTGGTGTTATTACGATCGGTTTCTATCGGAATGGATCCTATCGGTATAATACCACCCATAAGATAACACGTATACTTGATCATCGACTCGATGTCATTACAATACGATCGTTCATAATCAGCCTCCAGACCAGCAGTAAATGAAATATCAAGTTCAAGCAAGTAATGGTGCCTGCTTCCAAATTACAACACAGCAAATGCACATGGGTAAACAGGTGAATGACAAAGTTTGCTATACGGAAGTCTAATCATAAACAACACTATCATAATTCCATTGGGCCAATGATACGATACATGTTATCACATTAGTGGTATCATTCCGATAGGTTTCAAATCAATGGAAACCCTTCCATCTATGCAGACATTTTTCAATAGCACAGAGTGTATCAGCGAATGTCCAAAGGTTTTTAATCGGCATAAAACCTTTCATAATGACACCATCCGGTAACAATAACACATACTCAATCATCAATTCAATAGCGTTCAGATACAATTTTTCATATCTAGCCTACGGGTTTCGACTTTGCAAGCTCCATTTTGGTCAGAACTCATTAAAAAAAACAACCAACAATAGCTTCTGTTGACTGATAAACTAAAAAGGAAGGCTCTGATGGTACACTGATAAACAGTCAAAGATTATCTGTACTACAGAAATGGCACTATCTATCTTGCCAATGTTAAATTTCATTGAGCACCTTCATTGCTAAAAGCTATACACTGGCCTGCAGTTTTTTTACGTTTCAGCAAGCAAACAACCCATTAGAACAGTTGGCGTTTCTACTGGCCCAATACCATTACGACTGGCCATGCGATTTTCATACTCCAGAATGTAAACAAACCGTAAGCCAGTGGCGGCTCGCCAGGTGAGGCAAGTGAGGCGGCAGGGAGCCATCGCCTCACATTTTTTGAAGTTGGAGAAAGAAAAAAATTAAAAAATAACATATAAAGGTTGAAATGGTTATTATTCCATCATCCTTTGTTTCAATAGTCCTAAAAGTATGAATGGAACATAGAATTTTCAAAAAAGTTTATGTGAAGAACGTTTCAAAAAAAATCCTGTGCACCTCTCATTTTCGTCGCCTCACCTCCACGAGCCGCCAGCGCCGTCAAGGGTGGATCCAGCGATCTGGCAACCATGTATTCTGCCCATTTGAACGTATGAGGAAGAATCGATTCTCGAGGGGGCCATGGCCCCTTGACTAATCGATTGTTTCTCACACATTCAAATGGGAAGAATACACAGTTGCCAGATCGCTGGATCCGCCCATGAGTGCCGTAAGCCAGTATCTGTGCTTTAGCAATGAAGCATTTAACAAGTTTTTAGCCAGTACCACATCTGTAGTATAAATCATCTTTTTGTATACAGTGCATTTGTGTTGACTGATGAGCAAAAAGGAAGGCTATAATTGGTCAACTAATATACAATGCTCATGGTTTAAATCCGCCAAGCAAAGCCAAAACAAAACCTGTTACAGTTTTCAAGACCACATACCAATCACAGCTGTCCATTAAATTCACTACACAAATCTAGACAACTGTTTGTTGTTGAAGCCAAAATACCAAACACAAATAACACAATGGGAGAGTACAACTTGCATCACTTCCTTACAGTGGCGTCGCGTGCAATTTGGCAACACTTCATTCTACCTATTTTAACACATGTAAAAGGTCGAATTCAGGGGGTGCACAGTGCACAAGGAAAATTCGATATATTCAAGGAGTTTAAATGGAGGAATCGCATTGTTGCCAGATGGCACGCGACGCCACTGCTTCCTTAACAAGAGAAAGGGTGTATTTAGTATACTTACAATTAGTTCTGTACTTGTCTTTGTACTCCTCTGTATATGTATAGTAATTAGTTATATTTTCTATTTACCTACTGTTCTTAATACTGTTCTGTTGTATAAATGTAATACCTATATTTGACCTGTACTGAGCTGTAAAGCTGGTGTACTAATAACGAATAAATAAAAACAAAAAACAAAAAAAAAAAACAAAAAACAAAAAACAAAAAACAAAAAAACTTATTTTTTGTTAATTGTTTGTTCCAAAGCTCATAGATGTCTTCAATTCCTTTCCCGCATTGAAAGCAGGCGAGTGCTGTAGGTACTTTGTATATACTTACAACCCGGCAAAAAATGGTGATTTGGACGTTAATTTTTTTTTTTCGCTGATCACATTTTCAATGTCAGAAGAAGGCATTTCAGATCAACTCAAGACTTTTTCAAAATTTCCTTCGAATGTCCTGCAAACATCCTGAGGACGTTGAACACCCACTTTTTTTGTCGGGAATGTATGTATATAAATATCGCTTTTTTACCACAATTGGCTGTAAGAACTAAACGACCTACTTCGGTCGCTCTTTTGAAGGTCTTTATTGATGGTCAACTTCCATTGTATGTTATCAGACTGGTAACATGGTAACGATGACCTAGACAACAATGGTGTTCAAAATTTACTTCCGCACCTGTAAGTGCACTCTACATACTTTAGATTCATTTAAATATTGACAAATATCGCACGAAAGTAAGTTTCTCCCGAAATAAATGAACGGAGGGGAGGGGGGGGGGAGTTTTAGTCGCATAAAATACATGTATGCCGTTGTTGCGAGGTCTGGAAAAAAAACAAAAAAACACACACACATGTTTAATTTTGAAAGAATATATACATAGTGTATACATTTTACATTTAAGTAGGAGTCAGTGCCACATCCAGTGGCGTAGCGTGCAATTTGACAACGTTTGCATTGTGCCCATTTAAACCCGTGTATAAGGTCGAATGCGAAGGTGCTCACCGAACACCCAATAGTTCGATATTTTTAATGTGTTTAAATGGACGAACTGCAACGTTGCCAGATTGCACGCTTCGCCATTGGCCACATCGCGATTGCTCTGGAAGAAGTGAAGCAATCCATAAAATATAATTATTGTACTTTTGCGATTTTAACTATCTTTGAGAAACCAACAATTAAGGTAGATGTCCCAATTACCGCCCCCTTTTCATTTATTCTTTAAAATAAGCCTACTTTAGCAGACAAATTTAAGCGTATATGGGATAATGTTTTTCATAGGTTGGCTGAACTGGTGAAAAAAGTTTGAAGTTGATATTTAGTAGCGTTGTGCCCTTAAAAAATCATAGAAGTTGACACAGGACACCTGCCCCCGTATTACCTGTTTTTGACGATTTCTCTCAGCAGTTACTTATTAAAAATCTGTTCTCTTTACTTTCTGCTTTTTAAATTATTATAATGTCATTATTTCCTGACAATAAACATGCGATGATTTGAATGAAAAGCCAGCGCAAAAATGTATGGCTATAATTAGGGCACCTGATATGACAATAATTGGGACAAAGCCACTTTTGGTGTGGCGGTAATTGGGACATGGGTCATTTTTTCGAGTTTTATTAATACTTTTTTTTCCTGATTGATTACGCCACCTTTATATTTTTTTCATAAACTAGATAGTATTTGAGAGGCCCTAGTGAAAACCGATCATAGATTTGATAAAAATTAACATTTTTACAGGCATTTTACGGCAATTTTTTCTTAAGGGGGCGGTAATTGGGACATCTACCTTACTGTCTTATCGCCACCACACCCCTTTTTTACATCGTTCAAGCAGCGGCAGCTCGTGCGATTTGGCAACAATGTTTTCCCTCCATTTGATTCTATGATAAACAATCGATTTGAAAGAGAAGCAGCGCAGCGCTTCACCAGCAATCGATTGTTTTACATAGATCTAAATAGAGGGAAACCACTGTTGCCCAATCGCAGGAGCCGCGCGCCGCACCGCTGCGTTCAAGATCTTACGAGGAAATTTATATCGGTATAAGATTCGATGGAAAAAATTGAGGATTATAAAAACACAAACTTGCGACACTTGAACAGAAATAAAATTAAATCATTGAACAATTAATATGATTGTGAAACTAGGACAGACATGAAATAAAATATTGAAAAATTATTATGATTGTGAGATGGGGGCATCATACATATACAACATTGCTGCCGCTTATCAGACAGTGGTAGATTCCCACATTCAACGATAGTTCCACCGTTGCGGTTTTACGGACTTTCTTCGATATTACAGTGATTGTAAAATTAATGGTCAATAAGCTATAACTTTAGAGTGGCAGCGGGCTGGTCCACCTTGTGCCACACAGGGTAGAAGGAATCCCGGGAAAAAGCGGAATTTGGACGGCAGATTCCAAGGTTTGAGGTTAAATTTTGTAGGTCGTTCGGAATTTGGCGGGAATTTGGACGGCGGATTCCAAGGTTTGAGGTTAAATTTTGAAGGCCGTTTCCGGCGATGTCCGAGTTTGTTTACGAAACGACCTGAAACAACCTACAAAACTTAACCTCAAAATCGATTTTTACGGTAAGATGGCGGCGCCCTAGGTGACAACAATGAACCAGCGGAACGTTCCTTGATGTGCCACTCTAAAGTTATAGCTCATTGTTAATGGTTGATGTTTGGAAAATGTTGTTGCGTTGTTGAAGCGTAATGGGTCTGTTGCAAACTTTCGCCACAGCGATATAGAGTGTTAAATCTTAAGTAAAATCGCGTGAAAAGTCCATTGGTGGTATCAGAAAGTCATGTAATGCAGTATTAAACTCACAAGAGGCTTTTAACTGAAACCCATAATGGCGATAAAATATCGAGCAACCTGTGTGCACGCACCGTGAACATCCATGATGGCCAACGTTAACAACCTCACAGCACAAGGTCATAAGTTTGTTTGCGTTGTGATTGGTTGTGATCGATGTTGTGAGGTTGGCCATCTTGGATGTTCATGGCGCTTGTATACAAGTTGCTCGATATTTTACCGCTGTCTTGGATTTCAGTTAAGCTGGATCCTCAGCGTTTAGTGTTTCATATTCTGCCACCAAAGAAAGATACGATCTTTAAATGGAAAAAAATAATGGTAAACACAAAAAAATGAAAAAAAAGGCTTCGATGGAGCCTCGGAAGCAATCTAAGGAACATTTTAGTACAAACCGTATGCTAGCTAAAATGTTACGAAATAAGCGAGAAACTATTGAATTTCGTAAACCCCCTAATATGGCGTCCAATAAGGAATTAGACGCCATATTAGAGGTTTACGAAATTGAATAGTTTCTCGCTTATTTCGTAACAATTTAGCATGCGGTTTGAACTTAAATGTTCCTTAGATTGCTTCCGAGGCTCCATCGAAGCCCTTTCATTTTTTTGCGTTTACCATTATTTTTTTCCATTTAAAGATCGTATCTTTCTCTGGTGGCAGAATATGGAACTAAACGCTGAGGATCCACTTTAAATGCCTTTGGTGAGTTTGTTATCGCATTTTATGACTTTCTGCTGCCACAAATGTACTTTAAACGCGATTTTACATGAAGTTGATCACTCTATAGCGCTGCAGTAAAAGTTTGCAGCAGACCCACAATAATACTTTAAGTTCTATGTGGAATTCAATGATGTAATGAAATCTGAAGGAAACGGTTGTCTGCTAGCATGTTTTTGCATTTGAACATTTGGATGCAATTTCTTACAAGAAACCGTGTAAGAGCGAGTGAGACAGAACATTTTTGTTTGGATCCAATTATCTTTATGGCGTTGTACTGAATGGGGTTATTTGACAATTTCCTTAAAATGCAATCACGTATGTTTGTACTGAGCTATGTATAATCTTTCCCCCCATCATTGATGATTACATGAATTCTCTGAAATTTGGGTAAAACGGCAGCTCTGCTTACTACACGGAAAAAAAACTACGGTGAAAATAACCATACGGATACCTGATTTTGGCACCAGCTAGATGTTATAGTAATGTTAACCAGAAGTATACTATGTTTTGACTATGTACTATAGGTGATGTTACCTAATTGCATGTCGAATTTACTCAAAGTATCGGTAAATGTACCATACTTCTGGTCAAGTTTACCATAACATCTAGCAGGTGCCAAAATCAGGTATCCTTATGGTTATTTTCACTAATCTTTTATTTTCCGTGTATCAATCATAGATAGATGTACACTTTCTCATTCTCATGAACAAAAACGGCCCTATCGTACCTACATAACGAAGAGCTAAAAAAAAAAGGCTGAAAATTCTCGATTTAAAATCGGCGATAAAATGTGCGAAAGTTTCCGCCCGCCTAAAAAAGTTACGAGGTTGGAGCCAATGGAGCCACACCGATCATCAACCGGGGAATCGAGAGATAATTTATGGGGCCTCTCTCTGCTCTCGTTGTTAATTAAGTGTATCGAGAGACACGTATTTTATATCTAGAGAGCGAATTCCTGGCCTCTCTCTCTCTCTCTCTCTCTCTCTCTCTCTCTCTCTCTCTCTCTCTCTCTCTCTCTCTCTCTCTCTCTCTCTCTCTCTCTCTCTCTCTCTCTCTCTCCCTCTCTCTCGCGCTCTATGTGTATCCTTCCTGTATCTGTAATTCAGTTTCTGTTGTTGTCGTTGTTCCAGTGTTTTATTTTTTTATTCATTTAATTTATTTTGTTTTATTTTTTTCGGCGAGTGAATGGGAAGTGGAAACGGAGGGGAGGGTGAAGGGTTCCTGCCAAAATCCGGCCGATTTTTCTCACGATGATTTTGGGCGCACCGCAGTAGCCGTGCGCTGGACGACCACAAACATCTCAATTCCTTACCTGTTATGCATGTAATCTACAGGGTGTTCATGAAGTAGGTAGGTTGTCACTCAGACCTGTCTTATCGTGAGATTTGTCTTTATATGAAGACCGGAAAAGTGTCAATATAAAATATAAATACTCCCCGAGCACGAGCAGTGGCGGCTATAGTGCTATTCGGCAACAATGTTATCCCTCCATTTGATTGTATGTAAAACAATCGATTCGAAAGTGATAAGCAGCGCTTCACCAGCATTCGATTATTAAACATGGATTGAAATGGTTCGAAGCCATTAAGAAGCCAAATAGCACGGGCCGCCACTGTTCCTGAGACGACAAAGACCCCCAAAGGTAAACTTTTCTTGAAAGTCAGATTTGTGCGTACAATAACGATGCTACATACTTACCAATTAATGAAGAGGATTTTTGGGATTTTTGGGGCCTTTTGAGGCAGCAGGTAGGCAACCATGATGAAAAAATCTTCAGGAATTTTTCACTCGAGCTCATTTTATTTGCCTCATTTTTTTAACCTTTAAAGTTTAACGCAAAGTTGTGACAAATGCATTTGAAATTGGGTTTAAACGAAAGCGCAAGTGGCTATCTAGACACAGAAATTGTGGCTTGGTGGTCAGGACACCTGGCTGCCAATCCATGGGTACCGGGTTCGAACCTCGGTAGATGCATCAGATTTTTCACTGGTCTCGTCACTCGGACTCCTTAAAAGTGGGTCCACGGCAAAGATTACAGCGGAAATCTGGTTGATTAGAGCATGGATATTTAAACGCTCCGGTGTCTTCAGGCAATAAACTAAAAAAAAAATTACTCATATTTAACCCAACTGTCTATAGGTGGCTGCATGGGCGCCCGCAGAAAAATTTCCAAGGGGGGGGGGGGGCAAAATTGTTGAGCCCAAATGGAAGGTCTAGAGGGACCCCCCCCCCTCCCCGAGGAAAAATGGAAGACTATTTTTTTTTTTTTTTTTTTTTCCCCCCCATACAAATAGTGTACAATCATTAAGCCATTTTAGGTATATCCAAATAATAATAATAATAATAATAATAACAATAATAATAATTTTGACGTGTTTGATATTATGAAAAACGGACAACAGATGATAATAATGGTAAGTAAATGTATAATTCTACTATTCCTTGCACAAAGTGAGTTAAAATTACAACATAAACTAGTAATAAAGTTCGGCAACTATATTACTCCTTAGATTCACATTTCATTTTTTTTTTTTGGTCCTTTCATTTTTCTTCGTGAAATTTTGTCTGTTTTGAACTGCGGGCGCCCATGGGTGGCTGTAGGTTCCTGCTTGAATGTGAACATAAAGCCAAATAAATCTCGGGGGGGGGGGGCAACAACAACAACAACAACAACAACAACATTGAATCTCATAGAATGTTAACCAATAAATGTGCAAAAACGCATCCAATGGCGGTGCTCGTAGAGCCTATAAAACTCATAACCAATCAGAAGTTGACTACCCTCTTTCTCAATTCTAAAATATATATACAGGGTACCTAAAGAAAAAGTGGGAAACTACGCTCTGGACACCCTGTATATCCTAAGGCGTGGAACTGTTAACCGGTTGAACATCGCAATCCCGATCAAAAGAATCACTGACCCGTTGCGTTCGGCGATTACTCGCGGTGTTTTGATTCTAATTCTATTGCTCATTTGGTAGTCGAATCTCGTTTCCTTTGCTCGTTAAAAGATTAATTAAACTTTGAACAAAAAAAAAGAGTAAAAAGCGCGGGAATTTATTGCAATGGGGGCATTTCGGCAATGTCGCTCGTTTTAGCAGAGAGAAAAAAATAATCGCGGGATTTAATCCGTAATGGGTCTGTTGCAAACTTTTGCTACACCGATTGAGAGTGTTTAATCTAATGTAAAATCGCCTGAAAAGTCCAATGGTGGCATCAGAAAGCCACGAAATAAGATTATAAACTCACAAGAAGCGTTTAATGAAATCCAAGATGGCGGCAAAAATATCGAGCAATCCGTTTGCATGCACCACGAACATTCAAGGATAGCCAACCTCACAACATCGATCACAACCAATCACAACGTAAACAAACACATAACCTCTACCTCCAACGAGGTTGTAAACGTTGGCAATCCTTGGATGATCACGGTGCATACATTCAGATTCCTCGATATTTTGCCGCCATCTTGGATTTCAATAAACGCCTCTTGTGAGTTTGTTATTGTATTTCATGACTTAATGATGCCACCAATGGACTTTTCAGGCGATTTTACGTTGGAATAATAACTTTTTATCGTTGTAGCAAAAGTTTGCAACAGACCCATTGATTGCACGTAAAGATTCAGCAATCAATGTCTCAAACAAGATAATGAATTGAGACAGTCATTCCCCGAACGAAAGCCACATAGTACGTGTATCAATACACTTTACCTATATCCACCTCAGCGGGCCGATCCTTGAAATTCACGACTTTTGGGTAGACTGGATAAGAATGGAAAACGGTGATTGGTGGAGACGAGTCACGTGGTTGCCCAGTCTAATCAAAATACGGAATGGATTAGATAGTTTATCGGGCAGTCTTGGAGTACCCGATAACTTATCTAATCCATTCCATATTTTGATTAGACTGGGCAACCACGTGACTCGTCTCCACCAATCACCGTTTTCCATTCTTATCCAGTCTACCCAAAAGTCGTGAATTTCAAGGATCGGCCCGCAGGTACCTATAGGCTACCTGTAGTTTTTAGGGTTTCAAAATAGAGTTTCATCCAATTAACTAAGACGGGCAGGGTATACGGTTACTAGTTTACTACAGTCGGTTTTTGCCAAATTAGCGGATTCTCGAGATGGGTTAAAGTGTACAAATGGTAGTAACTCAGCAACGTCTGAGCTTTGAGAGGATTGACTTCACCTTTTAATCAGTAGCGGCTCGTGTTGTTTCTGGCAAAAATGGTCCATACAGGTCCATAAGGCTCATAACCAATTCCCTATACAAAGTGGATATGTAAGGATCCACATGGATCCATACATATCCATACTCTGTATAGGGAGTTGGTTATGGACTTTATGGATGGGTAATAATGGGGGACACCCATATCCAAGTGCAACTTTCTGTGATGAGAAAAATGATTCGTCGTCAAAGAAAAAGCTATACAATTACTAGTAGATGGGATTCCCCCATTGTGACTCCTTCTGAGATCGCCATCTTTGAATGGAGCTGTTGCAAACTTTTGCTACAGGCTTATTAATGGTTGATTTTGGGGTAATACCCAGTAAAAATAACGATTAGCGCACTAAAAAATCACAAAATCCACTCTTAAACTCACAAAATTCTTTTAAACGCGAGACCGTAATGGCGGCCGGGGCCGCGGTTTTCATTGGGGTTCCCTATCTTCTATCAGCGCCATCTACACGAGTTGTTCTCGCAACACCACCCAAGAAGAAGAAGAAGAAGCATAGAATTGCCATAAGAAAACCGCGGCCTCGGCCGCCATTAAGGTCTCGCGTTTAAAAGCATTTTGTGAGTTTAGGAGTGGATTTCGTGATTTTTTAGTGCGCTAATCGTTATTTTTACAGGATATTGCCCCATTATCAACTGTTAATAAGCCTGTAGCAAAAGTTTGCAACAGCTCCATTTTGTTAAAAGCATTTATTGCGGAGAGAGAGAGAGAGAGAGAGAGAGAGAGAGAGAGAGAGAGAGAGAGAGAGAGAGAGAGAGAGAGAGAGGCGAACTTGTTTTCCTTTCTTTTTTTGAGAGAGAGAGGAGAGAGAGAGAGAGAGAGAGAGAGAGAGAGAGAGAGAGAGAGAGAGAGAGAGAGAGAGAGAGAGAGAGAGAGATAAAAGGAGAGAGAATCTCTCCGCAAATCTGTGTAGATTTTGATACTTTTCGATGCTTTCATCAGTGTGATATTTAACTGATTTCACCCTACAACAATTTCTCAACAAAGCTTCAGCAAAATAAGTTTGCAACAGAGCCACAAAAACATACCCTAGCATGGATTTACATGTTGTGTGATCACCATCCTTCTTTCAAGAATCCCGAACGGCAACATTTCTAAGTCGGGAACACGCGCTTGAGTTGCACATTGCGTGCAGCAATGAAGACTTGAGGTGTCAAAGTTGAATTGTTTGATAAACAAGCTCCGAAGTTCAGGAGGCACCTCTAACGAAAAGCACTCGACGATAAAGGTCTTGGAGATAAGATAAAATCATTTCAAAACTTAAATCCAGTCCAAGAACAGCGGAAAAAAATATAATCCGAACGGGAGCTCGGGTCATGCTTACTGATCCACTTGAAATCTGAAAATAACTGCTTTCGTTCTTAGGCGTTGGTTCTTATGTTCTCAAGCCTTTATTTAAACGATAAAGTATTTTTATCAAGAGTGCGCGCGATAACGAGAACGGCACGATCTATACCACGTATATGTAGGTAAGTACATTCGTGCAGCGCACGTACAATACTTACTTGTAAAACAATGACGTAAGATGTAACGTGTAAGTATTGCGGAGTGCAGTGTGTGCTGCAGCACGGTGCAGCGATTGACTCGTCAATAATCACGACGAAATGGTACAGTCTTTCAATCTGCAAGGTTGACTTGATTTGCCTTAAATTTCAAAAAGGGTAATTTCCCTCTTTCAAAAAAAAAAAAAAAAAAAAAAAAAAAAAAGTATTGGTCTTGAACGATCGACACGTTGACAATGATGACCTTCCATTTCGTTTTTATGACTTTTTCTCGTCATATACAAGGCTTTTCATCCCTTTAATTCCACGTCCGAGATATTCGATTTCGAAACACACGGACAGAAAGCGCTAACTCCAATTAATTTGTTAACAATTGCAAAATAACGGTTCATCGAGCGCCTTCAATTACCGGAATAGGCAAAATGAACACTGCGGAGTAGGAATATTTAACTATTCACTAAAGCGCCCAAGCCAAAGTCATTCGATTTTGAAACTAGATCTTTCGTAGACAGTCAAAGCTAACTCAAAATAATCGCTAACATTTGCAAAACAACTGTTCATCAAGCGCCTTCAATTGCTGGGATAGGCAAAACGATCACTGCGGAGTAGGAACATTTAACTAACCACTAAAGAACACACGCCTGAGTAATTCGATTTTGAAACTGATCTCTCAATGACAGAAAAAGCCAACTTCAGGTAGTTGTTAACAATTAACATTCGCAAAATAATGGTTCATCGAGCGCCTTCAATTCATGGGATAGGCGAAAGGAACACAGTGGAGTAGGAATATTTAACTAGACACTTAACTTGAGCGAGCGAGCAATGATTAGTCCGAGTAAACTAATGGGTAACAGGGTCAAACCGAATTTCTCAATTAAGGTGATTCCATGGCACGTGACCAAGGCGATCGATTAGTCGATCGATTAATGGTCATTTCCCAGACTCTGTGGAGTTTTTGTTTGTTTGTAAAACCAGGATTATCAGCACCCTGAGGTAGATCTAACAAAGATATCTGGTAATTTTGGATGCTCGAATCCGGAAAATAAGGACTAACTATGGGAATTCGCACAATCGCTGTTCGATTTATCGTATCAAACAACGGATTCCGAATTCCCATAGTTACGTCCTTATTTTCCGGATTCGAGCATCCAACCTTAATAGATATCATTGTTAGATCTACCTCCAGGTGCTGACAATCCTGGTTTTACAACAACAAAAAACTCCACAGAATCCGGGAAATGACCATCAATTGATCGACTAATCGATCGCCTTGGTCACGTGCCATGGAATCACCTTAAAGTAACTGCGTTAATTAAACGCCCGAAAAGTGTCCAGAACTTCTTCAAGAGGGTCTAAAAAATAATTCTATACGATAGGGTGCATCACAAAATTGACAACACCTGCATTAATTTTGATAAGCTTCAGATGAAAAAATAACGAAACTTTGAATCCTATATTATATTTGTAAGAATGAAGCTAAGTTCCGGGAGAACCGTTGCACCGTTCGGGAGGGGCCTGGTACCGATCGGTCGGGCTCGGCTCCAATGCTTCGGGAAAATTATAAGTTTTTCCGTGCGGGCCCCGCGTCCCTTTTTAAAATGCTAAAAACTTTTCTCTCAAAAAGTTGTGCGAGTGCGAAAAGGATGCGAATCAGTTCGTTTTGTAAGGGTATGGGAGAGAGAAGCGAGATTTTGTCGTCTTTTTTTAAATGCATACGTGCGGAAGAGCATACGATTTTGTACGCGTGTGAGCGAGAAACGTGATGCTCTGACAATTTTTTTTTTATATTCGATCGCACGATTTGACGTTACCATGGCGATCTTCATCATATGTTTTACT
The DNA here is from genome assembly GCA_011764245.1 of Trialeurodes vaporariorum. Lineage (NCBI taxonomy): Eukaryota > Metazoa > Arthropoda > Insecta > Hemiptera > Aleyrodidae > Trialeurodes > Trialeurodes vaporariorum. Next base: position 17,147,272 of record VMOF01000369.1, on the reverse strand, counting down.
CGCGGAAGGAACCGTCCGGGTAGACGCATTTTAATAGCGACTTCATGATATCGATGTATAGCTTCGACTTTTTATCCATTTTTTAACGTAGATATCAGAGCTGCCGTTTAGCGTAGAATCAATGCTATTTTTCAATTCACCGATGATTCCACCGGTTGAGAAAAGATTACACGGTTCAGTTCGGAGCATGACTATGATAAACTGAAATATTCGCATCTGTAATTTTTCTCAACCGGTGGAGTCGTCGATGATTTTTAAAAAACTTGCGGATATTTTAATTAATCAACGTAGTTTCCCCCAAATTTAAAGGAAAGATTACAGAACAGAGTATTTTCGTGCATTACAGTCATACACAGAACTGAACTGTGTAATCTTTTCTCAACCGGTGGAATCATCGGTGACTAAAAAAATAGCACTGATTCTACGCAAAACGGCAGCCCTGGTAGATATACACAATGAGAGAGTCACTGTGCTGCTAGCTGTGTTGAAAAATATACCAGGCACTTCAAACTTAATGAAAAATTTGATAAAAAATTTTTTTTAAATACGGCAGCACTGTACAGTCTTCGTTGATGAGGCTTGACGAGGTTGCTATATCGCTTCGCGATGTATAGAGCTTCGATATTTATCATATGTTTCATATGCATAGATATATACAGAATAGTACAATCAACGATGACGTGATGAGATCGGGCATTGATTAAATTTCTCGAATATAACCCGCTTTGAGTTAGGTTTCGAAAATTTATAAAGAAACTGAATGATTAGGGTTATTATTCATAAGTTGAGACGGTGGTTATACTTTTTTCATTAATAATATATTGTCAAATATTACTGAATACTGAGTTAAGTAAATAATTGGTTTTCTGTTGAAAATGCATCGTTTATTTTAAATGTATAAGTGATTCATCCAAGAATACTACTTACTAACGAACCAAAAATATGGTTACAGTTTTTTTCATTTTTAAGTTGGCGATTTGAGTTGTTTACGTTTCAGTTCGCGTTTTGGCGGGGGTTTGATGTTTTTTAAGGTCTTTTTTTTCCCGATTTAAAAAAAAAAAAAAAAAAAGAATACAAAGTTTCGATAGATCTCTTGACCCTTGAGTATGTAGTTTTTATGGTTCATTTGATTGTATGACTGTTATTTTTAATCTTGCAGTAATATTAGTGGGCCAGTGCGACGTTTATTTCAAAATAGATGGTTCTTTTAGTGATGACTTGGTGATGACGTCATCCGGTGATGAGCGTTCCAAAATAGACTGTTTTTTTGCTCTCACGTAAAACCCCCCTGTTGTACTGCTATACTCTAATTTTAAAAAAAATATGTAGAGACATCTTTTTTGAAATATTTTTTTGGGAGAAATGAGTTCCTCAAAAATTTTTAAAGGATTTTGCTATTAACATGCCGTAATACGAGACCCTGTGTATACAAATCAGGACACTAGAAAGAGATGGGTATACACATGGGGATTGGAGGTCACGGGAGAGTGGCTGGGTGAGATAGTTTGGAACGCTATGCGTCACGTTTTGTCACAACCGATTGCAACCGATGAGTGCATTATTGATGCAATTTTTGGCTAACTGTTGACTTCACACTAAAACTCTATGGTGAACTTTAGATGCCCTTAGATGCTGGAACTGGGGCCAATGAACCCCTTGCGTCGTACGCTAAAATCGGCAGACAGTAACTGTTTTCACTGGTTATACAAACTTTAGCTTCGTGAAGTGTCTAAAAAAACTAAAAAAAAAATAGGAATTTCATTTATTTGGGGGGGGGGGGGGGGGCGACCTTTCAAAAGCGCCCAAACCCCAAAAAAAATAAGCCAAAAGCGCTAAAACATGCACGAAGGAATTTTGAAAAAGTAGCCCAAAAAAGGCAATTTGCTGCAAAATCAGTAGTCAAAAAGCGCTAAAAGAATGACCCTAAAAACTTAGAAAGAAGTTTGCCTGAATTTTCGAGCCAACCTATTTCAAAAAATTTCTGTCGTTAATAAAGGGCTGTTTGAAAAAAAGGGATAGTTTTCCCCGCAAAATTTCTCTTCCTTCCCTTATATAATTTTTGATATTCACTGAAACGCAATGTCTTATTGTCATGTCAGTTTAACGAAAGGTTATCGTAGGTGTGCGATCTCGGTCATGCGTTTGTTTGCTTAACCCGGAAATTTTTCATTTTATTGTGAATGCAGGTTTTTCACTATCGCTATCTCTTTCTCTCCTTCCCTTTCTTTTCTCTGTACAGTTATAAATCGTATAAACCACATGCATGCGCTACTAAAGGTGCATCCAAATGCGCCGATTCTGGGGGGTTTTGGCGTCTCCATGAGCGCCCAAAAAAAATTTGGGGGTTTTGGATCGGGGCCCCCTTGAGAACGACTACCCCTAAAAAAAGTTTAAATTTCATGTAAAGGGGGTTTTGGGGGGGGGTTTTGCAATTTATGCCCCCCCAAATAATGACTCCTGTTTTCTAAACCTTTTGGGGTACCTGAGAAAAAACACTTCAGTATTTCAAAGGGAAAAATAGAGTAAGTTTTTACATTTCGTTCTTCGGAGCAAGATTAGATGGGTGATTAGCAAACGGATGAGGGAGTGGATGATATCGAGTCAAAGTCTTAGCTCGAAAAAACAAAAATCAGCGCAAGACGCGAAAAACGGAACGCTTGGCCGCGAAGCGGCCCCCCGGCCACTAGTATTTTTATAATCCATGAAGAACTAACTAAAAAAAAATACTAAAACCAATTTCAGGGGGCAAGTTTTTTGGGGGCATTTCTCCGTAAATGAGATAAGCCCACCAACTCGCCAAATTTTTTAAAAGATAAGTCCTATCTTTTATGTTAATTCGTTGTCATTTTAATGATGTATATGCTAAATATTTTAGGCTTTAAATTTTTCTATGAGCTCTTGCAAACTTTTGCTAGAGAGCACGGAGGAGTACAGTTAAATGACGATGAGTACATTTAAAGGGAAAAAATCATGAAATTTACACTTACAATCAGAATCGAACTTAATGGCGAAGAGACGCAGCTATCATAGGAGATTCCTATGTAATTTGAGACATGTCTCTGTCTTTCCGTAGAGAAAGTGACAAATTCGACAGGAATCTTCCATTAAACCTGCGTTGAACCGCCAATACGATCTTGGCGTCATAGCAGTTTTTAGAGTATATTTTTAAATTTTAGACTTTTTTAGTGTGATTTTCGTGATTTTTGAGATTTTCGCTGGTCTTTACATCAGATTAGATTATTTATTTGCTTATAGCAAAAGTTTGCAAGAGCCCCTTTATGGAATGTGGGAGTTTTACACCAGGTATTTAAAAATTGTTGAGCAACGAAAATATTGATTTTGATGCCAATGCTCTCGTTTTGACCATAAGGCATGTGACATGATACTAAGCGATGCTTAAAACGGGAGTTTTCCCTCGCTTTTTACGCATGATTATCATCGTTATTCTTGAAAAATACGCGTATTTTATATTCGACGTATTAAAATCGCCTGTTTACGATCATGCGGTCCCACATCATCCTTTTCATGTATAGTTGATGCGTGATAACGCGCAAACCTTATCGTGTTTTCAAATTCTTGTATAAAATGGGTCAAAAGCCAATGATAGTCAACACTTTGAGTTCTTGGTCGTTCCGCACTCAATCAATCGGCAATTGAGAGATCAAAGAATCAATTGAGTGACTCATGCTTTCGTTCGTAAGTAATCAGTGGCGTAGCGTGCAATTTGGCAACGTTGCATTGTGTCCATTTAAACCCACGTAAAAGGTCAAATGTGAAGGTGTTCACCGAGCACCCAATAGTTCGATATTTTTCAAGGGTTTAAATTGACCAACTACAACGTTGCCAAATTGCACGCTTACGCCACTAGTGTAAATCCGCCCCTGCCTTAAACACTTGAAAACAGCAAAATTGCGTTTAAAGATAGCCAAAATTCAAAAGAGTAAAAATGTCGACCTGCAGGATACTTTATTTTGAAGGTCATAGTACATCGCCGCAATGTTGCCAAATTTTCCTTTAAATTATCAACTTTTACATCAAGTCCTATCAATTACAAACTAAATGGCCAAAAACATCATAGAGTGCAAATAAAGGATTAAAAGGGGAACCGCAGGCCAACAACGAACAATAATGTGAGCGCACCGAAACGTCTTGGAGATTATTATTCGTTGTTGGTCTATAGCTCCCATTTTAATCATTTATTTATATTAAGTCAAATGGGGACAAGTCGGATAACTATTCGAAACATGGCAACACTGCTATACAGCGCGGCGTATTTACTTTTCCAGGCCTTAAAAAAAGGGAGAGCACAGCAGGGTACCCAGAAGTGACGTCAGCGTCGCAACTACATATAACCGAACGCTTGATTTTAAAAACAGTCCAGCTGCACGCGTTTCCCTATGCTGATGTGTCCTTTCCGAAATCGACGAGTTCACTATATTGACTGGAACAGTTCGGGGTTTAACACCTCGGGGGAAGAGGGGGGGGGGGGGTCTCTGATCCCGACACTTGATCTCTGCACCGATAACGGGTACCAATACCAATACCGACCCCGATCGGCGATCATCGATCAATAAAAAAAACAACAACAGCCCGAGGTTCGATTTTTCTCACGATTAAAGAATTGAGATTGGGATGCGTGAGGAAACAAAGACTTGTCAAAAAAAGGACATAATATACGGGAGTTCATTGTGAGGGTTTTTCTGATCGGGTTGCCGGCCGGCGCGGGGGCGCCCCCTTCCCCCTCTCCTGTGCCACCCGTCATTCTGCGTTGCCAGATTGTGCTTCCTCTCGCTAGAATGGTCGTGCGTCGCAATGGTTTTACGGAGAGGCAGATTTTATTCCTCGGATCGAGAAGATAGAATAACGTCAACTGAATAACGTCAACTTGCTCATTTGGAATAAGGTAAAACCGGTGACGCCTGTATTAAAGGAAATTTTTAAACAAAGACAGCGCAGCTGTGAAAAAAGCAAGTATCTGCAGAGATCGTACATTTTTGAATGAGTGGTAAAATATAGTTTTTGTTTGTTTACTTGAATTGTTCCATTTGCAAGGTAGATTTTGCCTGTGTCGGATTTTTTTCGGGTACCTATGCAGGTTAAGCTCATTGTAGGAGTAGTGGAGATACCCTCAGTTGATTTTAGGAAGTTTCCCAAACATTGCTCCCCTCAAACCAAGCTAATTTTATTAATTTAATTTAATTTTTTTTTTTAATTTTTTTAATTTTTTTTTTAATTTTTTTGCAATTAATTTTAAAAGCTGGAGAACGGAGATGATGACATGGGCGGTCTGTGGGTTCAAAAATGGAAGGATTTGAAGAGAGGTGATGACCTTTTTTTCCTTCGATTCTCACTGTTGTTCTTGAGCCCTTCTCCATGTATGTAAATGTTTGGGCTTGGAGAGCTATAAATCTTTCTTTGCTTATTCCCTTTTTTTGAGCTCTTTCCCTAAAACGCAGGGGGCCTGAAGAGTTGTGACCACTGTCTCCCTCGTGTAGGAGCTCTTTTCCAAAAAAGAGCAGGAGGGTGGCTTAAGCCCCTCTCCCCCCCCATGGCATCTAGTGGGTGGTGGGTCTCAGGAACCAACTGTGGTTAATGGCACGCCCTCATAAGTTTTGATCATGAATCAATTCTTTTGTCATTCATTTTTGAAAAATTTTACTATAGGAGAAGATACTATAGTGAATAGAAGGCGTTCTCAATAAATTCAGTGACCTTATGCAGTTTGGTTTATGAAGAAAGAAAAATCCGGTTAAACTCCCATGATTTATGTCTGCTTAGAATATACAATGCGGATGCGGGATGAGTAATCTAAAGCAGTTATCAACAAATTTATTTACATTTTTAACTATTTTTGTCCAGAAACACTGCCTGAATGTAGTTGTGTTCACAAGGGAGGAGAGATACTATCATCTATTTGTGTCTGATACCCCATGTACTCCCTTGGATTGTTTTCCATGGCTCAGTCTCTGGTACCTATAGGAAGTCGCTTGGGTGGGCCTCAAAGCGTGAAGTTTAATAAGGAATATTCTCCTTCTTTTCTTTTCCTGCTAATTATATGTTTATCCATTCTTATCCCTTCACCTTACAATTAACAATCTTCATTCAATACTTTAAAAACACTTTTCTTTTGTTTGTCTATAGGTGGCTGTAGATTCTCTCCTGTTTTAAACTGAGAATAAAGCCAAAAATTCTCTAAAAAAAAAAAAAAAAAAAGGGAGGAGAGACTCAGGGGGCTTCAGCTCCCTCCAAAACATTAATTTCTAAGGGAAGAGGGGGAAGAAAGTTGGAGCCAATATTTCGTATCAGACACCACTACCTGTATGCCCACAGTTGTTGTATAAAAGAAAAGGAGCGAATAATTTTCAAGAAGCCTTGATGTACTTTGAAAATAATAAAATAATGATTTCTAACTGTTTTTTGAAAATTATTCGTCAACACTTTACATGTATAGATTTATTTTTCAAGATTCAGATTCTAGAAACAATAGTATGGTGACACAAGATCTTGAATGGTGAAAACTATTTTTGACTTCCTATTTTTTCTCCTCTATTATATCTTTTACCGTCGTGAGAGCGCCATTTTCGGTTTCCTCATCTCATTAGCCACAAGTTTCGTGGCCCGGTGGGCAGCCAATTTTCATTTACCCTTTCATTTAGGAGAAAATTCAACAAATTCGAAAAATTCTTTAGCCCGTCTTTTTGAAATTGGTTACCGAGGACATGGTCCATAGCAGCCAACTACAACTTAGAATGAGTGAAAACTTTCCCGACTATATTCCCTGACTGGGGGTCCCGGATTTCTTGCACGTTTGAATTTCCTCGTAAGATTCCAAATCCTAGGCAACCCTTCTCGAAAATATACTCAAAATTTGTTAAATGCCTTTAAATCTCGAAACTTCTGAAACTCAGTCCGCCAAATGGTTAACACGCCAAGTTGAAAGTTTCCCAGTTGTAGCGTGAAAACAATTTCGCGTTCCAGGATTACATCACTTTTCCTTGTGTTTACAAATTATTATTCGTGATTCGCTTTCAGATTCGCCTTCACAATGTCAATCTCTCCGTGAAATTGAAAAAGAAAATATTCGGAAAGTCTTTAAACAGTAGTTTTCAGTTTTTAATGTTCATCAAGGTTCACTCTTGTGAGAAAAAATAATTTCAGATAGTTTACTGCCTAGAATTTTTACATTTTTCTGCAATCGCGGTGCGCCTCCCATGCTCAGAACGCCGGCACACGTCTCTTTTCTTACCAATTTCATATATAGCTTAATTTCAATTCATCACTGGATGTAATTTAGAATTCAGGTTTTCATACTTAGGAAGATGACCGGGCAGAAGTTAAGCCTCCTTCCTGCCCATCAATTTGATTGCCTGCCTCAGTTTTGTAGTATAACTGCATCATTAACAACTTCCAATGTCTTATCATGGCCGGCAATGGTATTTTTCCCTTTAAACACTACTGATACTTTTCTCTTGTTTTTAAGTATTTCTAAAATTCAAACTGTTCTACTTGGCGTTTGATTATCCTGGGTAGAACTGGAGTTTGGCTTCAGAAAGTACTTTGACGCTCTTCCGGTAACTTTTCGCTCTACCATTGGTAAGTATTTATCAGTAAGTTGTCCAGTCTAGCATCTCCGAACCATTCTGAACTATCAATTTTACATGCATTATTGCTAAGCATAAATATTAATAGCTTGAGAATATTAATTCCTTCAAACCAAATTGAATCTTTGGCAAGACTTTTCTACAAGACATTTTAGCATTCTTAATAATTGAATACGAGTATTTAACATTGCTTGCATTTTCGGCTTGGTTTGGGAGGAGCAGCGTTTGAAAACTTCCCTAAATTAACTGTGGTTAGAGGTTATTTCATGAAAGATGACGGATTACAGCTTGCTCGGTTTCCTGCGCCGTAGATTCATCAGCGTCTCTGCACTCAGAAACACAAACCTTACAAACTTGCTGCTCTATTAATCTACCTTGCTGCTCTAGCATCTGCCAAATCTTTTGAAACAACCTCTCTCTCCTGCAAAGCCAAGAATCCTTGAGGTGACAAACCATGCCACCATTGTTCTCTCAGACTAAACCCTGGCGCCTGTGTTGGAAGCTCAACGAAGACTTTCCAATTCAATATCTGCCTTCCTTTGCGATTAGCCTCGTTTTAGTGCGTTCACATTTGCGGTACACTAAAAAGTAGCCTCAGAAAGGGAGAATGAGATTGCGTTTGATCCGTTGCATCATCCTCTTTGCCCGGGCAACACTCTCCAAGCCTGTTGCGGACAATTTCTTAGAGCTTCCTTTGGGAATTTAACCTGTGGTAGAAATGAGAACTTGCAGAGCAAGTCCTGGGAGAGGTGATTTAGGGGCAGCAGCCTGAATTACAGGCAAATGCCGGGTGGGGCTGGATAGACTGAGAAAAATTGGAAAAACCCATGGCAATTATTATAATCAGTTTCAATGTCAAATTCAACAGTTAAAACCATAGGTAGAGGCAAAGAGTATATTCTTTGGGTAGAGGAGAGCTAACAGAGAATTTTTGGTATGATCTAGGTCAGGATCATGAAGGAAAGTAAAGGCACCTACTAAGTAAAGGCACATAACTTATTACTTGAATAATCCATGATAATAATAATAAGTAATTGATTGTAAATCATCATAATATAATTCATCAATTGACGCCATAAGAAAGAGAAGAACAAGAGAATTCCGTTAAAATCACGGTCAGGATAGAAACAGTAAATATAATAATAAGCCGTGGAGAAGAAGGCACATGATGGTCTATTATACTTGCATAGACATCTTTTCAAAAAACATTGGGTATTCAAACGTTAGATTTTCTCACATCAGTTGACGTTATTCTACCGCGGTTTTGGAGTTGACGTTAATCCGGTCAAATTAGGAATTGACTTTATTCCGAAGTGCCTACATTTACTATAATCCTGTTGACGTTATTCTGCCTCCCGCTCGGATCTGGACATCGCGCTCTGCCAGAGGCGTCGCGTGCCATCTGGCAACAATGCAACTGCTCCATTTAAACTCATTAAATATATATCGAATTTTTCGTGTGCACTGTGAACCCCCTGAATTTGATATTTTACATAAGTTTAAATAGATAGAATACATTGTTGCCGAATTGCACGCGACGCAACTGCGCTCCGCTACATTGGATTCTATAGCTTCGAAAAGTGGATTTGAGTGGCGGGTCTCTCGTAAAATTTTGCTTTAGCAATGTGAATAATGATTAACGAGGATTTTCAGCTGAAAAACGAATGAACTTATCATGGACCTTCAAAATCCACTCACAAAGTTGTTAGTGGTTTAAAACAAAAATAATAATAATAATATTAATTTAAAAAAGAAAGAAAAAAAAGTGAAAATTCAAACATACATTAAGTTTATCTAGAGTGGCCAATTGTGGAATGTGGAGGCATTAAATATATCGAATTTTCATGGTGCACTGTGCACCCCTTGGATCTTTTACATGAGTTTAAAAAATGGATAGAATATACATTGTTGCCAAATTGCACGCGACGCCACTGATGCAACACCCTCCTCCTTCTTCTCTTTTCCGCTTGTTTTAAAGAAGAAGGACTGGCACGGTTCCCTATATACTCTCAGAGCAGAGTGTCTTTATAGGTTGCCAAATCGTAAATAATATCGTTTTAGCCGACGAAACATATATTTTAAGGAATCATTTGCACATCGTGTTTACTACACGGAAAGAAATCCGCGCGGTGATGAGCACCGAACCGTTCGGTAAATGGATTTACCGATCTATACGTTGACCGTCACCCAACTTGCTAATTATGATCACCGAACCGGTTCGTGATCATCACGGTCTCGCGTTCAGTAAGTGTTTCATTGAATTGTTCGGTTACGATCACCGAACTTTTCAACAAATCTAGGCACGCTGGGGCATTTCAAAAGTTCAGTAACAAAAATGGCGTCGTAACGGAAATTCGATTCGCGTCGGTTGTTGAAATTTAATTGAAAAAACTTTGGTATTTTAGTTTCCCCGTAAATTTGAAAGTAGTGCCAAATACGGAATAATCTGCGCAGTGAGTTACTGCGCATGCAGTCCAGCAATGCAACACTCAACGGTCTCATCTCATAACCTCAGTCAGAACAAAAACAGATCGGCCAGGGAGCTCTCAGTAAGCATGCATGAGTTAGTTTAATCAGCAATGTTTTAAAACTTTTCTGCCACTCATCATCATCGTTTTGTGCCTAATAAAAATCGACGAAGTCTACTTTCATTTCCTGCATACGTTTTGTGAATATTTTCAGCTTGAATTCCCTCTCTACAATATAACTTGTGATCTTGTTCCCATGACGCTCGCCAACGATCCGATCACTTTTTACAATGTTCAAGTTCATCTGAATTATTGTCTTTCGTCCCAATGTTTACCCTATTATTGTCTCTTGATTCGCTATTTGTCGCTAGCTTTCAGTGCTCAAGCAAACTCGTTGTCTCGTGCCCCTGCAAATTTGGGATGTGCCATCATTTAACAGTGTCTGTATCAGTGTACTTGCTTTGTGTATATCTCTCTCGGTTTGTTTTGAAGGTAACTTCCTCAACATTTTAGTTGAATTCTCTCTAAAAGCTCTTCATTTCCATGTGATTTTGTTAGAAGGTCTTCATTTTCATTTGAGACGAGTCTGCATTGCACAGTTTGCCATGGCTTGAAAGCGGAATGAACACCTTTGTAAACAGCAGTGAATCTTTCTCATTCTAATTTCTTATGCTTTTTTTAACATTCTCCAGCTCACTGTATTGATTAATTTATCAGCAAATATTGCTCTAAGATTTCCTTGAAAGGCTCCCAAGTTGATGTGTAAAGTTACAGAGATCACATCTAGCAAACAGTATTACCGTAGCAACCTCCCTGTGCATTGGCGGATACAGGAATTTGACTTTGTCTCTCTCCTCTCATTTGAATGTGTGCGTTAGAAAAGGACAGAGATAGGAGCTAAAGACATGTGATGATCCTTTTTGCTATCCTTCTCTAACGCATGTGTTCAAAGGATGACAGAGAGTGAAAGACCAATTCCTGTATCCACCCATGTCCCTGTAAATGAATGAATGGTTAACCTAGAATACTGAATTTTGAGATGACCTACTCAGTAATTGTATACCTACATTGCATAACACTCCTGTAAATTGAGTGCTGGTTTTGTGTATTTTGAACCTCTGATCAGTCCAGTCCAATGTTGGTGGTTGAAGTATCGTCACCCGTTTGTTCTCTGTTATCCTATTAGTAATAATTGGAAGCATTTTGCGTTGGCTGAGCACCCATGGTTATGTGTGACCCTACTGTGAGCTTGCTAGTCAGCTAAGCCATTACGTGTGATTGTTTTATTTGACTTAAATGTGGAACAAATTGAAGCATTATAGTGTAGTGGAAAGTTTTATCATTCCAATATTCTCCAAGTCAGCTCAAGTAAAGGTGCTAATACGCAGCACGGTTATATCATCCGGATGTTGATTTTCTGTCCCTTGATCTGTTTTTCTGAGCACCTAAGTTGATACCAATTCACCGATGGAGATTGTTTTGCCCCTCGAATCCCAAAGAACAGGCCTTTTATTTTCATTTTTACACAGATTTAGAACTCATATATCTTGAGTATTGGGTTATGAAAAGTGGCAGTGCCTGCTTCCAACGTGCATCAGTGAGTGGTTGATTAGGGTTGAGGCAAAACTCTGAATTAACCAACTGCTCTTAATGCGTTTAGATGCATCTTGGAAGCAGGCACTGCTACTTGTCAGAACCTGATACTCAAAACTTATGACACAGACTTGTGACTTTAGTAAATAGTTCAATCAAACCATTATTCTAACCAATATCTGTGAGGGAAAGGGCAGAAAGTATGAGCACCATTCAAACACTTCGGTTTAGAGGCTCTTCGACTCAAGTTGGTTCAATATAAATCCAATAAGAACTGAGATGTTTGAGGGACCACAATATTCAAGAGCATGAGATAGTGAAGAGCAATCGTGAAATTTTTGCTGATAGCTAAACTACCTTAAAGCTCAAAATGTCTCATCATTTTCCATGCTCTAGCTATCATCCCTCTCTCATTTCACAAGTAGTCCCCATTTGAGTATTGTTGAGCCAGCCAACTCAAGTCGAGTCGAAGATCTGTTCAAGAAACCAAAATTTCTGAACTGGATCTTTAAAATTTGCAGTGAAAAATTACACTGTGCTTGAGCTTGGCTCTGTTAGAACAGAACATTTCAACAAAGTTGGCAGTAGTCAAGAATAAATTCACTTTGAGAATTCATGACAAATAAATACTTCATAGGAATATTGCAATCAAAAAGTAGCAAGCAAGTTTAATGATCTCATCCTCACTGTCAAGTGTTGCCCCCCCCCCACCCCCTTCCAAAAAAATAAAAAATACTCTCACAGGTGAATGCATTTATCTTTTTCTCTGCCCATCTGAATGTGTCTGGTAAAGAAGGATAAGAGGAGGAGCTATCACATGGCCTTAGCTGTCTCTCTCTCTTTTTTCTTTTTTATTTCCGATACTTGAATTCAAATGGGTGGGGAGAAAGGAAAATTCATTCCTGAATTCACCCCTTTGGCGTAGTGTGCAATTTGGCAACATTGCATCTAGTCCATGTTGAGTCATTAAAAGGTCAAAATATTGGGGGTGAACCGTACACTCCCTCGAATCGATAGCTTGTATGAGTTTCAATGGAAGAAATGTAACATTGCCAGATTGCACGCTCCGCCATAGATTCACCCATGCTTCAGTTGATATCGTAAGTGAACATCAATCTTGACGCTCAAGCTTTTCAAAGTTTAGTTTGCAGAGTAGGACCATCCAAAGGAAATTACTTTGGTAATTGGTTGATGACATAGAAATGTAGGCACACCTAGACCAATAATCTTTGGATTTCTACGAAAAATGATTTCTCTCTTTACTGAATAAAAATTGATAAAAATGAATGTAAGCGTTGGCTTTTCATTGAGGAATGATTTAAAATTTAAGGGGTCAAAGTTCCAGGGAAGCTTTTTCTTTTTTATGAATGAATGTAACTTGAAAATTTGCCAAAGATTATCGGTAAGCTGTGCCTACTCTTCTGCAACGGACTCTACTCAACTAAGTACTGATTACATCTGTACTATTCATGGGTATGTAATTTTTGTCTGCTCAAGAAGCATAAAAATGTTGTTTTTATTATTGTTGATGAAAAACCGTTTTCATGAGAACCAGAATTTGAAACTGAAAATCTTTAAAAAATAACTAAAAACAATGCTTCAAGATCACTTCCTCTTAACAATCATAATCTGGGAGAGATTCCTGAACTCCCCTCGCAACTGTTCCAGTCAGGATAATACCCCTCACAGACCCTTTTGGACGGAAGGATCCCCAACCTTCTGACAAATGAATCGATTAATCTTCAGATCTTTTAAAATTGGCAGGCCCATTAAATTGCATAGGCAGCGATGAATTGAATGTGTTTCATGGGAAAATTTTCACCTTCATGACAAAAAGACAATTCCGATATACTGTAGTACAAAGCTACTTAATCCCAGGTTTTCATTCTTTGGGGAAAATGCTTATTTTTTTTCACTTGTAAAGAAAGTATCTAAAATTGTACTCTCTGACATATTTTGCCATAATTCTGATAAATTTCTTGTAAGCTAGGAAAGTTGGGTGAAGTTTCAATAGCCTTGTAGACTGATTGAAGGCGCAGTGTATAGAGGATTGCATGCACCTCTTTCAAAGCATTTTCCGTTGCTAATGTTATTGTCCCCAGTTTTCAGTCATCATGCAGTCCCTGGGGCCTTATTAAACCTATCTTTTTTTCACCCCCCCCCTCCCCAATGGGGCTATTCTCCCTTCATTTCAAGTAATTTTGCATGATGATTCAATTATTTGAGAAAGGCATGTGTTTATTTCTTCATTCAAGCAGACATTTATTTTGATTATTCGGTGATGAAAACAAGTATACAGGGTGTTTTTTTCATCTCCCCCCCCCCCCCTGGTTTTTACTTTCTCACTCTAATGAAATTAGAAAAATTGAGAAAGTATTGCGATGGCGCAGAGATTTTTGATGCATTCTGTTTCGATACTTGGCCCGCTGCGACTAAGTCAATCATGATAATTATAAAATAATTGGCTCTTATCATGCCTAATACTATCCTAAAGAACATCCATCCATGATATTTCAATATTTCTGAACCATATGTGGTAGGGAGGAGTAAATGCACAAAATTTCTGTGGCGTCTGTCTGTCCGTCTGTCTGTCTGTAGTCACAAACATGAAACCCAGCATAACTTTTAAACTATTGATCTATATGCATCCAAATTTTGCAGAGATGTTGCTTTTAACATTCCCCAGAGGGACTTTTTTTGTTTTTTTAAAAGTTTAATTTTTTGGTCAGTTATGGAAGAAAAATGGTTTCCATTAAAATCAATGGGAAAATGGGTCAAAAAAGAGAAAAATTTAAATATTTCAATATTGTATCTTTGGATTTGGAAGAACATTTGTAAAAACATTCTACAACCAGCCCACAGTAAAATTGACCCCTTATAGTTCAGCAAATTAACCCTTAAGACCGTTTAAAAAATCAATTTAGCGCGTTCGAGCCAAAAAATGGAATAAAAGTGAGAAATTAATCTTGTAAATCAGTGCCAATTACTAAAAGCTGGATGAATTTTGATGAAACTTTGTATACACAATGTACTACCACAGTACTAAAATATTTTCTTCTCACTATCATCATAATAAATCTTTTGGACCGTTTCAAGGGACCATATAGGTGCGATTGAGAAAAAATAAGACCAATTAAGCAAATAAAAACATAATCCTACTTATTGAGATAATTCGGGTTAGGTCCAATTAATTTTAATTAAATCCGGCACAAATAATCTACCTACCTACATTTACTCTACTTTATATAGAATTTCTTATCATTACAATATACAGCCCTTAAGACTGTTTAAAAAATCAAAATCAGTGCGCTCGAGCCAAAAAATGGAATCATCATGAGAAATTAATCTTTAAACTTGGAGTCAATCAATTATGGCTCGATGAATTTTGATAAAAGCTTTTGTACACACAATCCACTATCAAAATACTAAGATATTTTCCTTTCTTAGTCACCATACACAACTGATAAAACCTTTTCAAGAGGCAATATAGGTGAGATTGAGAAAAAAAATATGGGAATAAAAGCAAACAAAAACATAATCCTATTAATTGGGATAATTCAGGTTTGGTCCAATGAATTTTTATAAAAACTGGCTTTTTTAGACTACAATTAGTCTAAAAAAAAAGCATTCCTTACAGATACAATATACAACACTTAAGAGAGTTTAAAAATCAAAACACAAATACCCAAAAACATAAAATTAAAGCGGGGAATTAATGTTAAAACTTGGAGTCAATCATTCGTGGGATGAATTTTGATGAAACTTTGCACAAACATATTATGTTACTGACCCACTAAAATATTCCTATCATACAGTCATCATCAAAAACCTTCAAGACCGTTTAAAGGGCCAATATAGGTGCGATCGAGCAAAAATCTTTGAAACCAAGCAAATAAAAAAACTGTCGTAATACTTGGAATAAGAAATTCGATTATGACTCAATTATGTTTGATGAAAATTGCAACAAAAAGTTTGCAACCAACCTAGGCAGGGATTTCTTTTGAATGTAAAACTATAATATACAACCCTTAAGTCTGAGACTGTTTAAAGGCAAAATAGCTGTTCCATCAATAAACCCAAAAAATAGAATATCCAAAGAAAATTAAACTAATAAAGAAAATGGATGGATGAATTTTGTTGACATTTGGTGTACACAATCTACAAACAAAGAACATCTTTAAAGGGGGGTTTAATCTACCAAACTAAAAAATTCTTTTGAAGATCCACAGTTCAAAACCCATCCTTCAAAGGATGAAGTAGGCAACTATTCGTACAGCTTCTCTGCAAAATCGCCAACACCTCGAATTGAAGGCGAAATTATGTGCAGTGGTGAAAATATTTTAAATTTGATGGGAGTCTAGGAGTCTCTCCCAGAATTCTAAAGGGGGTAGGGGGTCTCCCCAGATAGCTAAAGGGGGGTCTGGGGGTCTCCCCCGAATTCTAAAGGGGGGTCTGGGGGTCTCCCCCAGAATTATAAAGGGGGGTCTGGGGGTCTCCCCCAGAATTATAAAGGGGGTCTGGGGGTCTCCCCCAGAATAATAGAGGGGGGTCTGTGGGACTCCCCCAGAATTCTTAAGGGGGTCTGGGGGTCCTTCGACCCCCCCAGATAAAAATGGAGGGAGAAAGTATTCGTAGGGTGTTCCCTACAGTTTATTTTTCTTGCTAAGTGAGATAAAAAGTTGCGGTCTTTGATCATTCTTCATCATTTTGAATGAATTGTCTTTTTTTGGGGTCAACCCCCCCCCCCCCCTAGGGGGGCTTTCTCAAAAATTTCAAATGGCAACCCCTATCTTGTGATACATCGTTTGAAAGGGCGTAAAATTCTAAGAGTTTTGGCGCAAACCGAAAGTTGATATCGTTTTTTGTATTCGACATATTGAATATTCAAAGTTCAATTTTCGCCTATCTTCAAAATTCGATATCTCGAATACGAAAAACGATATCGATATCCGGATTGCGCCAAAATGTTCAGTTTTTTGTTTTTTTGATCGACGTGTCATTCAATAAGAGTCGTGGAAGGGAATTTTCGAGATAGCCTCTTTTATAGGGGCAAAATTTTTAAAAAAAATTTGGGGGCTCTAAAACCAAATTCGGACTAATTTTATGTCAAAACCATTTCGGTATTTGAAAAGAACTTGCTTTTTAGAGTATTTTGGACTCATAGTTTTTTTAATTCCGACTTTCCAAAGTGGAGTAATGATTTTTTGAAAATGGGTCCAAATCGAACTTTGAAATTCGATATATCGAAAACGAAAAACGATATCAACTTCCGGTTTGCGCCAAAAGTCTTGGAATTTTACGCCCTTACAAAAGATGTATCACAAGATAGGGGTTGCCATTTGAAATTTTTGAGATAGCCCCCCTGGGGGCTCCCTAGGGGGGCTGGGGGGGGGGGGTTTGACCAAAAAAAAAAAAAAAAAAAAAATCATCCAAAATGATTAAGAATGGTCCAAACCGCAACTTTTTATCTCAATTAGCAAGAAACAAATCCAGGGGGGGGGGAGATAAAAAACCCCCTATGTATGTACCATCACAAGTGTTTCAAATCGGATTAACTTGTGAAAAAAAGAAGAGAAAAAAAATGGCGAATATGAGGTCATCGAACAGTTCGGTGACTGTCAACCACCAGTTCGGTGACGATCAACGACCAGTTCGGTGACGATCAACGACCAGTTCGGTGACGATCATCGACCAGTTCGGTGACGATCAACGACCAGTTCGGTGACGATCATCGACCAGTTCGGTGACGATCAACGACCAGTTCGGTGACGATCATCGACCAGTTCGGTGACGGTCAACGACCAGTTCGGTGACGATCATCGACCAGTTCGGTGACGGTCAACGACCAGTTCGGTGACGGTCAACGACCAGTTCGGTGACGGTCAACGACCAGTTCGGTGACGGTCAACGACCAGTTCGGTGACGGTCAACGACCAGTTCGGTAAATACATTCACCAACCCAGTTCGGTGATGATCACCGTACTGTGCCTGTGTCCACATATTCATTGGCCAGTTCGGTGATCATCACCGAACTTTTAAATGATGATCACCGAACCTTTCTTTCCGTGTAAATGGCGTAGGAATGTAGGATCGTTTGACTTTTTAAGCAAATCCTGCAGATGATAGTGCTGCGCAGCCGAGCAAGTATAATATTTGCAAGGAAGGCGTCTCGATCCGTTTGATGTCTGAGTGATTCTTCATGTTACGGTATAGTGACATTGTGACGTGGACTAACGGAAATATTGCGAAATTTACAGCTGTCACGGCTCACTAAATACTTGTATGTTCGGAGAGGAAGACGTTGTGGAGGCTTTGTTTTGTCGTATTTAACTAATCTTCTCTTCAAATTACTTGTAATATCAAAAGCCTATTTAAATATAGCTTTTGTTTTCTGTTTCCCCCCCCCCGTTTTTTTTTTGTTTTTTGTCTTTTTATGAAATTGCTAACTTCTTTTTGCACCATGGTGAAAAAGTTTCATGAGCTCAGTTCCAATTTTTCATGTGGTCATGAAAATCAGTGATTTCCACGTGAATTTGCACAGAAATCAACGCGATTTCCATGTGTACACGGAAAATTGGAATAACTTTTAAACTAGGGCAGTCAGGATGAAAATGGGGAACGATTTTTTTCTTTAATATTCCGGAGAAAGTTGCAAAATTAGCACAACATAACGATGGACTCTTCTCTTTTACCATCTCGGACTTTTCACACGGGAGGGAGGACATAATGAAACACTGGAATGGAGAAAACCCTCATTTGCATCCAACGCTTCAATAATTAATTGAGAAGAAAAAAAAAACTATTATTTTCCTGGGCGTTCCAAAATACTGCCTTATTTTCATGGGCGTTTCAAAACCAAGAAAAATAATTGAAAGAAAAATTTCCTGGCCGAAACGGTAAAAAACCAAATCGTCGACAGACATCGCTCAAGAAGGATGACGGATGACATTATTCAGATCAGGCGATCTACGCAAATGATGATAAATAATAATGTATGCAAATCCCGAAACCTGGGTGTCAACTGTCAGTACGCATAATGACCGTGCGCGCATAATGTGTGCGTATACCTTAATAAGTACTGCACATCATCAGCAGGCGAAGTCAACGACACTGACAATGAATGCGTAGGTAGTAGGTAAATACTTACGTATACATATATATTACATACATAAATATTGATTGACAATAAAGAATAGGGTAACAATGCATGACGTTGCCTGATTATTTAAGAGAAAAAAATTCACCATTGAATTCTTCAACACAAGTTGCTTACGTAGCTCTCACCTTGAATGTAACTTATTTGAATATATATAAATAAATAAAAAATAAGCAAATATTTCCTTCCAATGTGACAACGGAGCGCGGAGAGTAGGTGAAGAGCGTGCGAAAAATAGTAGATAAGTGGAATTTATTTTCGCGCGTTTAAATTACGCACGAGTGACGAGCGTCTATATATTCACGTGAGCGAGGGCCGATAGCTCGGATCATTTATTGTATTTAAGTATTTGTCTCCGGTTGTATAAAAAATTATATAAAATATATTGCTTACCGTTCTCTGGTAGATTTGGAACAATAAAGTTTTTTGAAGGGTGTTACATAGCTGTTATTTTGACCATTGAATTATACATATGAGAGATATTTGCGTCACCTTTTAAGATCCACAATAAGGTCTTCCCAAAAACTGTTTTCGGCGTTTTCTCGTTAAAATTTTCCATCTACCTCCAGTTATGGTTTTTGACTATACCTACTTCTGAAGATGCGTGCATGTATTCAAGAGTACGCACACACAGTGCAGTGGCGCAGCGGCGCGTGCAAACTGGCAACATTTTATTCAGTCCATTAAAAGTCATGAAAATGATCGAACTATTGGAAATGCGCGCACTTTGTAAAATCGATATTTATCTCGGGTTTAAGTTGACTTTTTGCAACGTTGTCAGATTACACGCGCCGCCACTGCTGTCACAGCGAACAATCCTAATTCCTTATTCCTTGATGGTTAATTGCTTAGGGTGGAGTACGGACACGAGCATTTCGAGTTCTGTTTTGGTATTGGTTTCAAGCTTTCACGGAGGCAAAAAAGCTGGTCGAAGACATTGAAGGCTCCACTCAAAAAAAGTCGGAGAACGGAAAGAGGAGAGGCAGAAGAGAGCTGTATGAGAAGGGACAAAATCCGTCTGTCCACCGCTGGTTCACTGTCGAACTTATATTAACCTTCGAATTCGTTCACGCGGATGACTACTTCCGAATGCACAAAGCGCCATGACCTACATACATGTACCTATTATACAGAATTATCCATCAAGGGACTCGATTCTGGTCTGTCCTACCTGTTTTTCAAGCGAGAACTCTCTATAGATATTGAATTCGATTCTGTTTTGATGGGTACTTGACAATGGGGCTCTTGCAAACTTTTGGTTGAAGAGTTGATTCTTGCATAAAAACCTGTAAAAATGAGTACATGAAAAAAATCATGAAATTCACTCTCAGAATCGGGCTTAATGACGGAGAATCGGAGAGACGCAAGTACCATGGGAGATTCCTATCTAAAATGAGACGTATCCGTGTGTTTCCGTAGAGACGCAGTGACAAATTAGACAAGAATCTCCCATGATATACCTGCGTTGAACCGCCATTACGATCTTGCCGTTATAGCAGTTATGTGAGTTCATCACTGAATTTTAGACTTTCTTATATAGATTTTCGTGATTTTCGCCATGGTTTTTACATCAAATTAAACCATTCATTTGCTCACAGTAAAAGTTTGCTAGAGCCCTATCATTCTATGAGTATTAGGGGTATTTACAAAATCAAATGTATTCGATTATCGAAAAATTATCGAGCGTAGTTTGTCACGTACCTAAATGTCATCTATTACAAATTCCAACATCTGTATCTCAGTCTTTTTTCGGTGATTTGGAAGGGGGGGGGGCACCCCGTGTCTTAGAGCGGTCACTATAATAATTTCACCAGAGAGTAGAGGAATAAATAAATTACATCCACAGCAACTGGAATCTTCAAAGAAAGAAAACTCCGCGGCCGAAAAAGGAACCTGATTTTATTATACCTCCCCTACCCCCTCCGGTCACCCCTTTCGACACTTACACCTTTCGTGAAGTCGGCCTAGAAAGACCATGACGTCGGAAGAAGTTTATTTGACGTCTTCAAAATATGGTTAAAACATTTTTTATATTGTGATTTAATTTTTGAACAAGGATCCGAAAGGATCCGGGAAAAAGGACCTCGATAGGAAGATGCACACCACCACAATAACCATCTGTATCGGGAGAGTCACTGGCGCAACCAGGATCTCTTCCATCTCTCTCATTTCTCATTTGAATGTATAAGTAGGAAAAGGAGAGAAAGAGGGGGTTTTATCCCCTTGTCCATCCTTGTCTAACCTACGTTTTTTAATGGAGAAAAGAGAGAGATGAAGAAATTCTCGGTGCGCTACTGAGGAGAGTCAAAACCGCTCTAAATAACCGGACAACAAGGACGTCTCTATAACATATACAAGACATGCATAGAGGGGGGAAAAGAAACTTCAAAATTAGAGCATTGGTTATTCGACCCTAATTTGCATACGGCTCAACGACTCTGAATTTTTTTTTTTTTTTATTTATTTTTTTATAGTGAACCCTATAATGCAATTGTGCCTGATCTCTAATGTTAAGCAAAAACAGAGTATTTCACTGAATAAACAGAACCAATTACAGAACGGCGTAACACACAGAGCATTTTGGCGCAAACCGGAGGTCGATATCGTTTTTTTCACATTCGAGATATCGCAGTCCGTAAAGTGACATTTTACATTCGATATATCGAATGTGAAAAACGATATTCAACCTGATATTGGGATAATACTCATCGTAATGACCCTTAATTTATTGACTCCAGAATTTATCATTCTCGATCGAGTCTCGAAATGAGGTGAGAAATTGCCCCTGACATTTTCATGTAAAACTCAAATATCATCGGAATTTTTTTAAATTATTTTGAGGTTAAAAACAAAAGGACGAAAAAACAAAAAAGAAAACAAACAAACAAACCCCTGGAGACTGCTCCCCTTCCCATGGTGAATTCAAATTCAAGATAAACACTCATGGGACTTGTGAGTCTTGTGACCTATATGCCTAATAATTGCCATGCCTGATGGTTGCCTCTGGTCTGGTCACAAGCTCCATACGGGCATACGCTTCAACGCAACGACCAGACATCGAAGCAGTATAAGAGTAAATGAGTGACGTCAACATTGAACGCATCTGTTACAAAAATCGACTCATCATTATGCCCCCGGAAAAGGACAACTACTTTTATCGCAACACTTTTAAAGCTATTTATATGTATAAATAGATAGCATATGCGCAAAGACGCAAAGACGCAAGATGGCGAGAAGTTGCGCTGATTTACTCCTCTAACCAATATGATAAATACACAAATTTAATTGGAGAGAATGAGTTTTACGGAGCAAAAAAGAGGGGCATAAGATATAATAGGTATAGAAGGGTCAGAGGTTAAGTCGATCTGTGATTATTGGAAGACAAAAACTCGTTTGGTGGTAACGCAATCGCCTGCAATCGAAATTGAAATAGCAGAGATCCTCGAACGCATAGGCGAACACAGGAATTTGTCCATCTCTAGTATCTTCCCATTTGAACACATGTGTTAGAGCAGGATAAAAGAGAGGGTCATCACGTGACTTCAGCCCCTATCTCCGTCCTTTTCTAACATATGCATTCAAATGGGAGGAAAGAGAGATAAACAAACTCCTGGGTCCGCCTATCTTCGAACGCCACACCGGATTCACGGCAAAATCCTGAAAGTTTAGAGAAGTTGAATTACGTATGAACAGGCTTTAGTCATTGAGTTCAAGGGCGTGTTTAGCCCCCCCCCCCCTCCCCATAGTTGCCTTTAGAGGGGAGGGGAGGGAATGGTTCACCGATCTCTGACAGGTCAGTATTTGTGAGTCACATCTTACACATATTCATACTCTTACTCTTCCGTGGCCCCTATTCCTATACATTTCCTGCGTAGTGTCATTGCTTTCTTTAATTTCTCCAAGTCGTAACTATATGTCCTATAAAAATCGCAGGCACATAGTAATTCTAGGCAATTAGCAGTCAGCTTGCGATTTGCCTAGGCGATGAGCAAGCTGTTTATTTATGATCAGAAAAAATTCAGATCAAGCGTAGTGGCGACTTACAAAACAATTATATCTAGTTCTGATTTATCTTATTCTAAAACGAATGAGCTAGCGAGCATACTGATAGTCACAGATTAAGTTTTTCTCAACTGATCCTCTTTTTATGAACTGCTGAGGCGATTAAGTATAAGTGTTCAAAGACGCCCTTAATTTAAAACACCGTAGGCCCAGTGGCGTAGATAAGAATTTTGCGCCCCCCTGCGATATTCAAAGTGGCGCCTCCAACTTGACTGCCCCCCGTGCCCCCCCCCCCCCCCCATCAACGAGGAAAGTGGAAGGCCCAAGTGAAAGATAGGTGTAATGATTGCGGAAGCTGCTGATTCCCTAACGTTTTGCGAGCGTAAATCTGTTTACTTCTCACGACTAATTCATCCTCATGATAATTTTCGGGGTCGCTCAAATGGCATACATACGGTCGGAAGGGGGCGGCGCGGAGGGCTGCGCCCCGTTTCAATACGTAAGAAAACAGAGAGTGGGCAATTTTGGAGAGAGGAGAGTGGAGAGAATGAGAAGGCAGAGGTTGAAAGGGTTTCGGTTGAAAAGGGGCGCCTCTGCAAGTTCTTGCTCGTACCTACACGGACGCCAAAAGGCTGAAATTGGCCCTGAATCTGATTATAAATTTTTTCCGTTTTATACAACTACCTAAAGCCCAACGTCGGCGCCTTTAATCGAATATGATTTTTTTTGCGCCCATCGGACCCTGCTCCTCCCCGCGCTGCGGGGGCTGCGGGGGTGCTATCTACGCCACTGCGTAGGCCGTAGGTAAAGAACTTGGTAAAGCCAAAGAAAAGTAGTTTAATCGAGCGCCTTCAATTATAGGGATAGGCAAAATTAACACCCCAGAGTACGAATATTTAACTACCCCGTGAATTTGAGCGAGTTATCATGGCTTCGATTTATTTTGTTAATCTAAACGGGGTAGTAAGAAGGTTAGCGAGAGTTTAGTGCCACATTTTTCATGAGTTTGCATGGACGAATGCAGCGTTGTCAACTTACTCAAATTTCACGCTTTGTCATACGCATACCGTAACTTTCTTCGAGTGATCGATGAATCACTCGAAGAACGATATTCTACGATTAAAATCTGTTAAGATGTGAATTTTTCACCGATCCAGATCATCCAAGCTCTGATGCGGACTTTCGCTGCAAGACGTCAAAAGCCAGTGTTCCAGTGGTGGATAGGGGAAGGAGGGAATCATTTTCAGACAAACGCTTTATCAGTGCAAGCCCCTCCCAAGAAAAATCCGGCGTATGCCACTGGTCGGACTGGTCCAATAACGTGTTGTACATAGTCTTTGTGGCCAACTCGGGAGACCATGACATTCATACATGGGGGTTGATTTCCTGAGTTGGTCAAGGTCCTACTCAATCAAACAGGCTAGTCCGATAGCGATATAATCTTATGCTCCCTCCAGTATATGTCAGCAGCAGTGAGACCTGACCAACATCGGGAAAACAACACCCCTATTTGAATAACACAATTTCCTGATTTGCTCACAAATACTACGGCACCTGTTTTAAATGAACCTTGATCATACTCTTTCTCTCTCTCCCTATGTGTTTTGCGCAAACCTTTCCTACACCTTTTAAACACGACTCCAAAAAAAAAAAAAAAAAAAAAAAAAAAAAAAAAAAAAAAAGGTGAAAAAGGGACGGCGACTCGAGAGAAAATCAGAAAAAGAGTCGTCAGCTCATCAATCACCAATTAAGGCGGCTTTGACGGAACGAAACGTCGAACACAAGTCCACGGGAGCCATCCGATAGCGATAGATCGTGAACACCAACCAACACCCCGTTACCGTCAACTCCCATAGTGAGAATATGTTTCCGATGATGACCAAACACTTCCATTACCATTAGTTACCGAAATTCTCCAACAAATGCACCGACAACCCCCCCCCCCCCCCCTTTCGGATACTCCTTCACCACCTTCTTCTTCTTCTTCTTCTTCTTTGTGGATTTTTCCTCCCTTTATTCCACTGCATGCCGCGGCTTCTATTTGATAAAGGTACAAATCTAACAAATCATTACAATTTTATAGAGGCTCAGTAGTCTCCGCTCATCGACTCCTTGCAAGTTACGTGCCTCCCCGCCTCCCCGCCTCCCCTCTCCCCCTCCCTCCTCCCTCTTTTCCCAAACCTTCTCTTTTCTCTCCAATTCGGAAGATCGAACAAGCGCATATCAAGGGTTGATGATTGCAGATGCATGCCTGAATATTATTTGAACGTATATTGCGTATTGAACTTGCGGTACGGACTTATGATGAGACATACTGTAGAGAGCATTGTTGCAATTTTTCGGTTAGTTATCCAATATTTCCCATTTGAATTGATGTAAAATTTGGTGTTATATAGAAAAATCTGGCAACAGTGTGGCTCACACGGGCGCGAGCGAAGACCCATCGACAAATGAAGGGTCTCTATATCTTTTTTCAGGGACAGTGAATAGTTTTCGAACGACGATCTCCGTCGATGGAAGGAAACCACGTTGCACCTATATTTATAAAAGTCTCTAAATGGTGGCTTTCGGATTCGGAGGCGACAAAAAAAAAAAAAAAAACGGTAATTTTTTATTTCAATTCGAGGGACTGATGAATGGAATAAGAAATTGATAAAGAGGATGATGATGCATTTATTTCCGATTTTTGTCATATTTTTTTTTATTCTTCTTCTATCAAATAAAAAGTATATAAGGAATGACAATGATGAAGGAATAATATACATATGAATAACTGCTATGAACTCGATGAAAGTCATGATCGAGTTCTTAGCGTTGTAGTTGCGCTTGTGATAACTACTACTTAATTACTTTAGAGTAGACGTTAGGTACTTAGACTCGTTATGGGTCAGTTGCGCTATCAACCAGTGGCGGCCCGTGCTATTTAGCAACCATGTCTCTTTGCTATTTAAACTATGCAAAAGTATCGATTTCTCAGAGAATCCAGTAAATCGATTATTTTGCGTAGGTTTAAATGAGGAGGATCGGTTGTTGCCACATTGCATTAATTGCACGAGCTACCCCTGCTATCAACAGATTCCACTTTTGATGGTTAAATCTGATGTTAAATGCCGACAGATTTTAACGCTTCAAGTATCTAATTTCAAGTTTCATAGGCACCCCCCCCCCCCTGAAAAATTCTCTGCCTTTCGGGATACGCTACTCTTAGCAGCCGCTACACATCAGTGAATGCGTGGTGCAACGCCGCTTGACATATTGTTGCCTACTTCATGTGGTAATTTTTTCAAATGGTTAAAACTCGGTTATAGCATACTTGAGTTTGGCGGGCATCCTTTGGTAACTATTGTAATTTTCCCTACACTTAAGGTAATCATCAAAAGTAGAATCAGTTGAAAAAGCAACTGCGGTACATACCTACGTCTCTGAGTACTGTATCCGCATATTATCTCGCTCATGTTAAAAACGCCTTCAAATAAATGAACGCAACTCGCCGTTCAAGAAGCGAACCGCACGATTTGAATAGTGCGGGCTATACGGTTATTACGAAAGTTACGATTTATTTTCAACTCACGGGATGAAAGATTTGAATGTTTTTTTTATCTTTTTCGGGTTATAAATAAGTAAGTGTGTAGGTTTGAGCATACTGTACTTACGTAATTTTAAACTTTGAAATTGAATTTTTTCCCCTTAAGGCAAGGTCTATACAATTTGGCAGTTGCAAGGGTCTGAAATGTTGTGTTTTTTATAAAGAAAATGATAGTACTTGATGAGCTGAAAACAATGGTGCCTTTGGTTTCTTCCTAAGTGTCTAGGTTTCGGAGATGTACACATGTAAAGTTGTAAAAAATCGTGGGCGTAGTGCCGTCATTACGCGGAATTCTCATTTAAAACAATGTATTTTGGACCAAAATCTCATCTCCGGAACAATGCAACTTAATGAAAAACCAAAGGCATCTTTGTTCTCAGCTCATGAAGTACTTTCATTTTCTTTATAAAAAACACAACATTTCAGACCCTTGCAACTGCCCCATTGATTGGCTGAAATTTGATTTTGATCATAATATGTCGTAAAACAAGGCCCTGTAGGTATACGAATTCCTTCGCACTAAAATCCGTCTATTGCAGGTGGATGCCTGCCTGAGCCAAAATCTGCGGAGTTTCAAGAAAACTTTTCCTCGATCTGGGTATCAAAATTCGTTGAGTCAGCCCTACTCAAATCATATAATCATAAAGTTTATGACACAAGAATATAATCGCAGTATCGAAGTATTGCAATATCGCAGTGCTGCTAAGATTTGGAGTGACCAGCGTGACCTTTAGCGTAAGAATAAGATTATTCACACCTGTTTATCGTGAGAAATGTAAGTTGCGAGTCGCAGACTGAGAGGCGCAGGTTCTCTGGTCAATTGGTCACATTGTCGAGAAGGCATTGTTGTTGGAACGTTTGGAAGAGGTGAATGAGTAAATAGGTGTCGGAGGCAGCCCTCGAAAGGATACGTCGCACGGTGGTTAATAGAGCACCCTTGAAAAAAAAAAAAAAAGAGAACGACGTCTGTGTAGGTAGGTACCAATTGATTCTCCATTCGAGACTTATTGTCAGAAAAAATTGTGGGGGGTACAGTGTTCTGTGGTAATTCTGTCAAAAAATTGGTGGTGTATTTTTGAAAAAATTGAAAATTTTTAGGTTTTATTGCATTATCGTAGTATTATTGTTAGCAATAAAACTGCAATGTCATTAACCTATGAGCAGTGGCGTACGCCGGGGGGGGGGGATAAATCCCCCATAGACCTCCGATTTTTGGGGGTGAAGGGGAACAATTATCGGTCAAATGATCCTTAGTGCAAGCCTCTACCAAAAAAAAAAACCTACGAACGCCACTGCCTATGTGTAAAATGGGTAAGGTACTTCGGATTTTTTCAATATGCTTTCCGCAATACATACGTTTTCATGGTTACTGCTCCACTCACTGATTCTTTTAGCTATATAGTGATTTAGTGAGGTAGTTGTTTGGGCGTATCCAGAAACAATTCCAAGAGTGAAAATCATCCATTGGGGGGGGGGGGGAGTCAAAATTTCAATTTATGCCCATTTTTCGACACCTTCAGGCGCAATTTGCCGCCTAATCTCCTCTTTCAATGACTTTTTTTTTTCAGAGACCCGCCCCGGGCGGCCCCCTTGTGCTTATTGGTACGGTGGTATGCCCTTCTGGTTCCGTAAATGCGATTTTTCGGCAAAAAATACGATTGCATTGATTTTAATTGGGAATTTAGTTGTGGCGTTGCATTAACACACGATTTTGTGCAACTTTAAGCGTGTGAATCTTTGTCAATCTCCGAATCCTGGGCACTTATGAAAAAACCAAAGGCACCTTAGTTTTCAGCTCTTCAAGTAAACATGTAGGTACTTTAATTTTATTCATAAAAAACACAAAATTTCAGATCCTTCCTACTATACTCTTGGCAAGTAGGGGAAGTGTGGGTGGGATGGGACACTTTTTTTCAAACCTGTCTATGGGTCCCTAAATTTTTTTTTCTTCAAAAGTTGCTATTGAAGATTATTCAGACTGACAATAAAAATGTTTTGCCTTGATTTGGAGAAAAAATATTAAAAACTAAATTTTTAGAGAAATTTTTTTTAAAAATTCAAAAAGTGTCCCATCCCTAACTACCCTGTATGGGTTGGGACAGGGCTCAGTGAGGGTTGGGACATGGAATGATTTTATCAATGTTTTAATGTTTTAAACAACTTTAATTTAAAAAAAACACTTCCAGAACGTAAAAAGGTTTCAAAGAATACAAAAAATGGTAGAAAAAAATTAAATAATTGATAAAAAATGCCTCCGCGGTTAGAAATATGGCGCTAGCAGCTACGGAAAAAATTATGAATTAAAAAATCAGTTTTAAAGTTAAAAAAAATTAGAAAAATTAAAAGAATAGTTAAAATTACTAATCTAATGAATTTAGGACCTTAAATATGATGGTACTGAAAAGTTTCCACAGTTTTCAAAGTTTTTCAGTTTTTTGTGTTTGAGAAGCACTTTGGAAATGTGTCCCAACCCTCCCTGAGACCGATGTCCCAACCCTCCCAGAACGACAAAATGTGAACAAACAACAATACCAAAAAGTGAGGTTAGGTTATGAAGATTGCAACTGCGGGAAGTTTCACCTAAATATATACTGTTTTCGGCCCCCCAATTGTGAGAAGTTTAAATAAATACAAAGCAAAAAGTTTAAAGAATTAGAAAATGCCAGAAAAAAAAATTTGTATAGGTCAAAACAACAAAAATGACCTAGCGGGAAGAAGAAAGGTGATATTGCCTCCAAACTCCGTTTGGCAGTGTGGCCTCACTAGTAGAGTTTTACATCCCAGGATGAAGTTGGTAGTGCCAACCTAAACTGAGAAAAACGCAATGTCCCAACCCTCCCGGTGTCCCAACCCACCCACACTTCCCCTATTTTTTTTCGGAGGGGGGGGGGGTGGCTGCAAATTGTTTCGGCGATAGCTGCAGCCACCCCCCCCCCCCCCCCTTTGTGTCTACCTATTTTTCCTTTATCTTACTTTGCTTCTTCCCTTGTTTTCCATTTTTCTGACATTGTAACTGCCCCATTCAGATCTGATGGTTTTTTGTTTTTTTGTTATTTTTTAAATTTATCATTCACCGTAACATCCACTAAAAAAGTCTATATCGTACCACTGTTCGCTGCTGGCGGCACTTGCAGTCAAAGGACTTCCCTCGGCTACAGCTACAGGGGTCAAATAGTCATTCTTTTGTCGAAAAGAGGAAGAGGAGAGTATGAAAAGTGAGTAAAATCGGAACTCGAGAGTCGGCATGCCGCATGAATGAAAACTACCCTCGAATCACAATCACGACGTATAGGTATTCTGTATTCTCAAGGGCGTCGAGGAGGCGGGGTGACCGGATAAAGTGGGTAGCGGAAACAGCAACGGCAGTCGGCACCCTTCGACCTCGCCATCACATCCACCTCCGTTCCGCCTCCCTTTTGAATGCTCCAATCCCGTCTAATTACGCACGGTTACGGCGTGTTTCCGGTGTGTAGTGTTAGTGTAATACGTACTCCAGAGTCTGTGTAATAACACTTGACGAGGAGGATGCTTATGAATGAATGCGCGATGACTGGGGAAAGGGGAATGCCGAACAGGGGCGGATTTACATCTCTTGAAGCCTTACGCAATTTTGAATTTGAGGCCCCCAAGGAAAAAAGGTAGGATGCCTGGAGGTCTGAGAGCATCCACCAGAAAGAGGGGGGTTTGGAGGTTCTCCCCCTGATTTTTTTTTTTTTTTTTTTTTTTTTCTTCAAAGAGGAGACATTAAAATTCAGTTTTAACTGTTTTTTTTTGTTTTTTTTTTTTTTTTTTACAGCAAAGTTGTTATTATTTTATCTTTTTTCCTTTTTTTATTCTCCTTTTTCTCTCTTCTTCTATTTTTTCCTCTCTCTTTCTCTCTCTCTCTCTCTCTCTCTCTCTCTCTCTCTCTCTCTCTCTCTCTCTTTCTCTCTTTATCCCTCTTTTTCTCTCTTTTTCTCTCTTCATCCCTCTTTTTCTCTCTTTTCCTTCTCTTCTTCCTCCCTTCGTGAAATGAGGCCCTTAGGTCTGAGGCCCTACGCAGTTGCGTATTTTGCGTAATGGTAAATCCGCCCCTGTCGAATAAGGGGATGCGTACTTATACACATACAGGGTGTTTTTTTTTTTTATCTCACCCCCCCCCCCGGTTTCTTTTCTTGCTAGTTGAGATAAAATGTTGCGGTTTTTTTCACTCTTCATCATTTTGGCTGAATTTTCTTTTTTTGGGGGTCGAGACCCCCCAGCCCCCCCTAGGGAGCCCCCAAGGGGGCTATCTCAAAAATTTCAAATGGCGACCCCTATCTTGTGTACATCGTTCGAGAGGGCGTAAACTTCTAAGACTTTTGGCGCAAACCGGACGTTGATATCGTTTTTCGTTTTCGATATATCGAATTTCAAAGTTCGATTTGGACCCATTTTCAAAAAATCATTACTCCACTTTGGAAAGTCGGCATTAAGAAAATACTCAAAAAAAAAAAAAAAAAAAAAAAAAAAAAAACTCAAGCAAGTACTTTTCAGACAACGAAATGGTTTTGACGTAAAATAAGTCCAAATTTGATTTTAGAGCTGCTCCTAAAAGGGGCTATCTTGAAAATTCCCTTCCGCGACCCTTATTGAATGATACGTCGATCAAAAAAGCATAAAAATGTGAACATTTTGGCGCAATTCAGATATCGATATCGTTTTTCGTGTTCGAGATACCGAATATTAAAAGTTCAATTTTCGCCTATCTTCAAAATTCGATATCTCGAATACGAAAAACGATATCGATGTCTGAACTGCGCCAAAATGTTCAGATTTTTATGCTTTTTTGATCGACGTATCATTCAATAAGGGTTGCGGAAGGGAATTTTCAAGATAGCCCCTTTTAGGGGCAAAATTTTTAAAAAAATTTTGAGGCTCTAAAATCAAATTTGGACTAATTTTATGTCGAAAACATTTCGTTATCTGAAAAGTACTTGCTTTTTAGAGTATTTTGGACCCATGGTTTTTTTAATTCCGACTTTCAAAAGTGGAGTAATGCTTTTTTGAAAATGGGTCCAAATCAAACTTTGAAATTCGATATATCGAAAACGAAAAGCGATATCAACGTCCGGTTTGCGCCAAAAGTCTTAGAAGTTTACGCCCTCTCCAACGATGTATCACAAGATAGGGGTCGCCATTTGAAATTTTTGAGATAGCCCCCCTGGGGGCCCCCCTAGGGGGGCTGCGGGGGTTTTGACCCAAAAAAAAAAAAATTCAGCCAAAATGATGAAGAATGGTCCAAACCGCCACATTTTATCTCAATTAGCAAGAAAAAAAACCAGGGGGGGGGAGATAAAAAAAACACCCTGTATACAGAGAGCAAGAATATACACCTACAGACCACCCTTTAACCCTGTCATACCTAAAAATACTTTTTGATCAGGAAAGGATTTTTGGCCACCATAGCTGATCTGGGCACAATTTTCTAAAACGCTAAGGTCTAAAATTTGTGCAACATTCCTTAAAAGCTCAAAACATGACTTCTCGTAAGGGCAATTTTTATGTTACGGAAGGAGGGAGGTATTCTGGATCGAATCCTCAAGGTAGCTACACCGTTAATCCTAGGTACTTATCAGCATACAACAGTTCAAACTGGAGTATATCAAACTACATTGATTTGAATCAGAGAAAAGCCATTCATGGCACAAAAAATGAAGGGAGCGAGAAACGTCATAAATACTCTTCCAGGGCATTGCCAATGCTTTTTAAAATGAGAAAATAGACTTGAGAGCAGATCTGTTCACTGATCAGCCTGTCTTATTTTCTCGTCCCTCCAACTTGACTCAACTCCTCGATTCAAGTAGGTAAATACCGGTGAATAAATAAAAACAAGACAATATACAGAACAGCAAAACCCTCTTTAATACAAATCTTACACCTATTTACAATTCAATTAAACGCAAGAAAATTTCAATTAGGAAGCATCAATGCGAGAACATGAAAGATGATACAGTAAATAAATACAAAGTAAAACAATCAGAACTTCCAGCAAAATAAAAAGTCATTTGAATTTAATGACACGAAAAAAAAGAAAAAACAGCTATTCCTTCTGTTAAATTTTAAAATAAACCATGTAAAAATTGCACTTAACAACCTTATTGGTGTAAAGGTCTGTAAACTAAATACAAACGCACATGGTGGAAATGTTCTCAGTGCGTATAAGGAATACACCTAAATTGAAAAATTAACATTGATATTTCATTTTATACTTGATTTGACAATTGAATATTACTAGTACACTCAGGGAATGAAAGAATTTTTGATGACTCCTGGATTTTATTGTTGGTAATTAACTTGTATGCGAGGACAGTCGAAAAATGGAAGAATATTCGACAACTCCTGAACAATTCCTCTATACAAAATTTGAGCGTGGACTAGGACCACAACGATGCAGTGGTATCGCTTTCGCTGCTGTCCGCACTTAAATTGAGAACAGCGGAAAAATTCAGGAGTTGTTTAATATGCTTCCATTTCCCGACTGTCCTTGCCTACAAGTCAAATCTTGTCAAGTAAACAAAAAGGATTGATGTCTTTGTAAGGATTTTGAAGCGGACAATGGAACTTAGACTGAGAAAGGGCTTAGATCAAATTTACAAAAAGTTATCCACTCATCCACAGCTCAAAATGCATCCCAAAATTGAATTCAATCCAGAGGCAAAGTGTGCTACCTGGCAACACGGCATTTTTTCCATTTGAACCAACAGAAAAGGTCGAATTTGATGGTCATTTTAGATTCCTACATCGCTAGATATTTTGTGGATTTTAATGGTTCAAATGCCAGATTGCACACTTTGTCACTGACTGAAACCTCTCTCATCACTGAAGAGTTGGAAAAGCATTTGCCACAAAACAATCAAATTTCATGTAACATTGATAATCTTGCGTTAAAACATTTCTAACCATACATTATTCAGGACTAAAAATGGAAAAAAGGGTAAAAAAAACAGAGAATTAAAACTGTAGTATACAAGCTAGAATTGCCTAAGTACACTTAAAGTGTATGATTTAAATAATTGCTGTAAAGGAGCAATAGTTGCCTATGCTCCCAGAGAACTTACATATGAGATATTTATTTACAGAGTGATTTTTATTTTTTAATAAGTATAAAATAAAGCGACGACGAGACTGATTTACAACGCCATTCCACGACCTTCGATTGATATTGGTATGGCTCTTCTTGTTTGTTTCAGCCGTTTTGCATCTATGAAATTCTTTAAATGCCTTTCAAATCTATTCATTTGTTTCTTGGTTGTCTGAAAATTAGAAATAAATTTTCAATCGTTAGTTCCCAGGCAGAATGAAGAGAGAAAACAAAAGCTGCTAAGAATTTGGAAATCCTAACTGATGGATTAGAACAAAATCTAATTTGAAACTAGTTTAGTGGGACACCAGAGAATTGATACTCCGTCAGCTACCTGACAAATGACCACTATGTCATGAGTATCAGCAACCCATCTTGGATTGAAAAATTTGGGAAAATAGATGGCAGAAATGGATTCAGGGACTAACACCCCCCCCCCCCCTGAATTCATACTTACATGTTCATCATTAAGGGGGCTATTGATGTTCTCTACAACTGGAGTGTCTGCGAAACCCCATTTCTAGGTCTTTTTGAAACTTTGAAGGGCTATGATTTTTAGATAGATAGATAGATAAGGTTCTGTCGCCCTAGCTTTCGGAGGTAGCTCTTATGCCCATATTTCAGAGCGAACGACAGGCCTGAACATGTAAGAAGGGAAAAGGATGCGGAAAGACACACCGGGATACCGCCACAGTGCGGAACACCCTGAATAAGGAAGGTCTTCCTGCAGTGCACAAGGTATTGGGAGGTCCACTGCAGTGCTAAGTATTATGGGTGACTCAACTCATTTCTTATCATTGTCCATGATAGAATATACCTCTACCTCTCATCATTTGCATCAGCAACGCTCCCTTCCCTTCTTCCACCTGTCTCCTCAGGACAACCCAAATCATGGTCGCCGGCCAATGCTTCCTGGCCTTCCGCCCATCTACGTCTTCTTCACGCCTCGGATCACGGTACCTATCACTTGAAATCGCGTATTTTCTATCTTCTGTAACCGGTTCATCCCTGAAACATCCTGCAACCTCACGATGTTTTACGGCATTTACCCCCTGATTCACACATTCGATCTTTACTAGTCAGTTTGTTTTGCGTCCGAAAGTCCCAGTCCCAGTGACATTCAAAGTTCGCGTTACCATGCAGTTCCCTTTAGGAATCGTGCCATGCGACCCTGGCAATTCAACAGTTGCAAAATTTCTCGGGTGGTAGCTGCCTGTTTTGCTCCCTTTCACACCAACTTTTACTGCGTCTCCTCTTCCCAGGATCACCCTTCTCATGATCCAAGTTCTTCAATGGTTGTGGCCCCGGTTGTGTTTGCAAAATTTACTTCCATATCTAGTTCCATCAGAAAGAGGCGCATTTCCCGCATATTAGGCCAGTTTCCTGCAACCATGCATCATACATGATCATCTTTCCACTGTCCATCATCTCTTATCTGAGCAACAGAATGCTTCCAGAACACGCTGTCGCTGCTTTGGATCTGCAGAAAGCTTTGGCAGCATTGATCATACCGCTCCTTCCTTGCTGAGCAGCACTGCAGAAATCTCTAATATCCAAATGTCTGACTTCCAGAAAAGCCTCTAGAAGTATCTCAGAGGGAAGGTCTGCATTCAGTGGAAGGGACAGCGAACACTGTTCTTCGACACTCATTTTGACGTAACGTAGACTGCTCGATCTCTGGCTACTAGTTTATATAGGCTCTACATAAGCAATTCCTTCCACTGCTGCCCAGATACACTGCACTCGGTTAACTCTCCTGGCTCCATCCAATGCTCATGTATTCTTGCTTTTACGGATGACTTGCTTAGTTTGACTCCCTCCATCAAAGGCCTGTCCAACCAACTGAGACTTCTGACTGACAACCTGTCTATGGTTGGGCTCAGCTTAAATTCTTCCATGAGCTCCATCATAATCAGAAATCCGCTTGGGGCTTCCTCTATCCATGACTCTTGGATCATTTACTGTCCCCGTAGTTCTGTTTGCATTTGCGGTCAACACTTTGCAGCACATTGTCGCATTCCGACATGGTCCACCACCTCATCAACTTGGACTACCGTGCATTTGCCTGTGCACTTCCGTTCTTGAAGCTTAATTTCAATGCAGCTTCTTGAGATGACTCGGACGATGTAACTGCCTCTTGGACCGCATAATATTCTCCTTCATAAATGTAAAAGCAATAATAATTTTAATAGTTTTGAGGTATACAAGAATACATAATGCGCCATCATTTCTATGAAGCAATATTTAGACAGTTCCATCATGCTATTCCATTCACATTCAGTACTGCACCTTATTTTCCTTCACTTGACTTGACTCCATTTCAACACTTCGCTTTGCTTCACTTCACTTCACTTCACTTCACTTTGCTTCACTTTGCTTCACTTTGCTTCACTTTACTTCACTTTGCTTCACTCTATTTCATTTACTTCACTTCATTTCACTTCACTTCACTTCACTTCACTTCATCTCACTTCACTTCACAACCGACGCGTAGAACCTTGGTCACCATATCAGATGTCACCACTCTGTCCACTATGAGACGGAAGCAGTACCCCAACTGCTTCCTCTCACAGCAGACGATCCATGATGATCAACCTCCTTGGCGTCCGGACAGGACCACGAGGAGGTGCCTAATGCTCACAGTCTCGCGGACGACTAGTGAACACGCCTGTCCAAACTTTGAAGGGCTATGATTTTTGAATAAAAAGTTTTCCCATATTGCGGTTGGCGCCGTTAGTAAGAGCGTAAAATTACCTTTTCTCTAAAGTAGATAAAACCAGGTAAGCGCAACTTGGGACATTCATTGCTGGGCGTTCCAATCGCTGACATGAAGACATATGCTGGTCAACTCCCATGTTAATCAAATAGGAAAAAAATGGATACGTAAGCTGGTCAGTGAGTTTGAACACTACGCTCGCTCCCGGGAACTAAACTGCATATGCCTTGTTTCATCTACCTTGCCTTTTTTCAACGAAAGTTTTTGTTCAAATTCAAACAGAACACAGTTGCCAAATTTCCCAAAAGCAAATTTTGTAAACATCTTGATAAAAGAAAAATAGCTGTAGCTATAACTACCATAAAAAGTATCCAAAATACAAAATAAATGAAAGATATTTATATTTCCTATCAATTATGATAAAGAACAATTAAATCAGTTGATTAATAAAAAATTATGAGCAAATAACGATTTTTACTTTGAAAATTGGCAACGCCACTTCCTTGAGGCCAAGTCAAAAAACGACCCACATTCAGACGCGTCAGATGGTGATTCATCCACCCTGAAAATATCTTACTATACACTCTCAGCGCGAAAAACACCGATTTTGAATAAGGTCTTTTTCATCAAGGAACAGTGGTAAAGTCTTACCAAAGAGAAAGTGGAGTGAGAGGAGACATACAGAAGGAGCTAAAAGATTACTTACCCTACTCATGTCTACATCGTTTTTCGACTTCGGCCGATTTACATAATCTTTATTCGAGGGAATTGGAACACGAGCTCTACCGATCCATCCTTTGTCACCAGGTCGGAGAGTTCTAAAAAAAAAAATTAATAAAATTAGAGAAGATAAAATGAAATGGTGCAATGGTGTGACAGAAAGCCAAACGGTTCTTGCAGGAGACCAATAACTTCAGTTTTTAGAACCCAGCCACTCCGTGCAAGAGGGGTGAGAGTCCGAAAGTTTGATTTAGAGAAAACTGAACTTGAAGTTGCTTTCAAACCCTAAGAGACAATATACTCTCTACTTTAAATACAGTTGCTACAGAGAAAAGAGGGGCGGTGCAGACTTTTCAAATTTATGCCCGATAAAATTAAAAATTCAACCATTTGAAAACGAACATTGTGAGCCTCATTTTGTAAACAATGGACTTTTTCCTGTCCCTTCGTTAATTATCTATAGCACCATTGAATATTATTACTATCAATTTGGTGGGGTGATGGAGGGATGATTTCATCTTACTCAAAGTCACAATACTAGAAATGCACTATCATCAGCAATAGACAAGAAGTACGACTTCCAACAAATAAGTTTTGTGTACTTTTCCAAATTATCTTCTGCCCTTAAACGAACATACAATGAACCAGGATTCCTTTGCAAATTAAAAAGATACCTGATATCATTGTGCCTTTATGACATCAGTGGGTACTAAAAATATGTAATGTAATTTGCTGTTTGTAATGTAATACTGTGAATGTAATACTATTTTTTAAAACTTTTTCAAGGTCATGTAATCCTGTATCCTGTATCCTTTCTCTATGTATATGACGCATTGGTAAAGCTTCTCTGTGCAAGTTATGCAAATAAAGATTATTTCAATTTAATTTAAACTAACCCATTGTATAGACGAGCCAGACTCACATAACTTTGAAGAAATTTGTACTACCAATCGGGCAATCTCACAGCAATGGACAGACAAGTTCAAGAGCTTGCAGCGTTTCCTGGTAGATAGCGTAACACGCTTCTCCCTACTTTTACTGTTTCACCACTAGGTTGGCCTTGAGCATAGAACGAACCTCACATTTTTTATTACCTTACGCCCTTTCCTAAAACAGTCCTCAAATCTCTCCCTCCCCCAGAAAGCCTATGTTTTTCATCACTTCAGTATTGATCTCTTAAAATCCACACTTTATCAGTATGTCAGCACAATGGGTCTGTTGCAAACTTTTGATACAACAATTAAGAGTGTTTAATCAAATGTAAAATCACCTGAAAAGTCTATTGGTGTCATCAGAAAGTCATAAAATGCAATAATAAACTCACAAGAGGCGTTTAATGAAATCCAAGATGGCGGATAAATATTGAGCAATTGGTATGCATGCACCACGAACATCCAAGGATGGCCAACCTTACAATATCGATCACAACCAATCACAACGTAAACAAACACATAACCTCTTCCTGCAGTGAGGTTGCCAAAGTTGGCCATCCTTGGATGTTCATGGTGCATGCATACAGATTGCTCGATATTTATCCGCAATCTTGGATTTCATTAAACGCCTCTTGTGAGTTTATTAGAGCATTTTATGACTTTCTGATGCGCACCACCAATAGACTTTACAGGCGATTTTACATTAGCTTAAATACTCTTAATCATTGTAGCAAAAGTTTGCAACAGACCCATTGAGGCTGTCTCCAGAAGAAGGGCTTAAAAAACAATGGGTGTGCTGTTCCTGAGAATTTTGCGTGGTGAGCAAATAGAGCTTTTTAGCTAAAGAGCACACTTCTTGTTTTACGGGCCCTTCTTTCGGTGATAGCCTCGCATAGTAAACATCCCCTGTTTGATGACGGCAATAATATTCAATAACCGTAGAAACATTTTTTTTTCTAAAAAGCTGAGAAAACATTCAGAAATGAAGAACAAAACGTTAAAACAAAAAAGTAGAACAGAAAAGAGAAAAAAGAATCACTCACTTTTCTTCCCCTGATATTGCTTTAGTAATATCTTTCTTTGATCTTGAGTCACTACTTTCTCCATCTTCAGAATCCCGCCTGTGTTTTGGCAACATTTGATCAATATCACGCTGCAGTCTTTCTTCCTTGCTCATCGCTATAATTTAAACAGAAAAGAGTAGATAAAATTAGGGAACCGTCAGGTTAGCTGCAGAAAGAGATGTCAAACAAAAACACCTTGAAGAATAGCCGTCCTTTCATATGTTCACAGTCGTTCACACAGAATCAAAAGGAGTTTTGCAAATGGTGCAAACCACTGCCAGCGATTGCAAGCCATTATCTTTCACATACACAGAGGCTTGTGGCCCAGTGTGGCCGATTTCCACCGAACGTTTACTTGCTTGAAGTCCATTATCCCTACAAATTGTGCCCGAAAAACCTAAAAAGCTTTTTCATCCTCGCCCACAACCAGAGCTGCCGATTTGCGTAGATTTAATGACATTTTTAAATTCACAGATGTTTCTACCGGTTGAGAAAAGATTACAAAGCTCAATTCAAAATATGATTGTAATGCACGAAAATACTCTGATCTGTAATATTTTTTCAATCGGTGGAAACGCCGTTAATTAATTAAATTATACCGTTTGAGAAAAGATAAAAGACGCTAGTATTTTTGTGCGTTACAGTCATACACTGAACTAAACTCTGTAATCTTTTCTCAAACGGTGAAATCTTCTGTGAATTTCAAAATGTCATTAAATCTACGCAAATCGGCAGCTCTGCCCACAACCGTCCACAGCTGTCCATAAGACTCCATGTCAAATTCTGCAAGGATATTCAAGGACTTTTCAAGACGCCACGAACCATGCACAAAGAAGACGGCTCATGTGTGAGGCAGCTATAAAAAACTAAGTAAAGAAGAAAATGTCAAAATATGATTACCTAACTGGTAAAATACAGAATAACTCACCTTTGAAGTCTGTTGAAAGATTAAAAATAGGCCGCGCCCACTCACTAATTAACCTTCCAGCTCTTTCTCTGTTTTCTTTTGTTTCTTTTGGATGTTTATACAAATACATAACTGCTTTCCCTATTCCAGAATGTTTTAGAGTGGAATGATCTATTGGAGGAAACTGAGGAATAAAAAAACAACAATAATAACAATGAAAGTTTCATAGTAGGATTAATGATGATGGTACAGATAATAACAATGATGATTTAACCGTCTAAATAGTAAATACCAAGGTGTTTGTCCACCATTGTTGACCAAAATGAGCTTGCTCGTACGTCAATTTAAAGTAGAATAAAATGGTTGCCTGCAGAGATATTTTTGCAATTTTTTTGCATTTAAACTTGAAATTATTATTCGTACTCAATCAAAAGTTCTAGGGCCAAAAATTCTTTTTGGAAATTAAAATTTTTGCATGATGACAGTTTTTTTAAACATGGAGTAAAGACAAGAAATATTTGCAAATGAATGAAATTTTTAGGAAAATGTGTTCCGGTCCATTTTATCTGGGGAGGACCAGAAAGGGGACGGAAACGGGCAGGCTCGGTGGACCGACAGAAGGTTTGCAGTCTTCGGTGAGTTTTCTGCCACTTCTTCGACCGTTCACCCAAGCCCGTGCAATGATTAAAACCAGTTCTCTGATTCCGCAAATTTGGTGAAATATTCTGATCTTTAATTCCTTTTACAATCTTCAGTTTGTTTGATTCTCTCTTCTGTTCGTTTTGATTCTGTTTATTTCTTTAATAAATCATTCCTTTGACCAGTAAGTAGTAGAGTTTGTTTTGTTTGTTTTCAACCTTTTCAGTTTTTAAGTTACAACCCTTTTGATCGTAACTAATGACTTCCTTCTAGGAATGTCTATACCGGGCTCTGGAATCGATACTTCGGCTCAGTATCGATACTTTGAGGTTGAGGTATTGATACTGCCGTACACAGTGGTGGCTTGTGCAGTTTGGCAACCATGTTTTGCCATTTAATCCTATACAAATGTATCGATTTCTTGGGGGTGCGATGCACCTCCTAAAGATCAATTATTTTCCATAGGTTTAAATGGAGAGGAACTATTGTTGCCAAATCGCACGAGCCGCCACTGCTTCTGTATCACTATCGAAGTATTGATATCCCTACTTCCTGCCTTAAGGTTTAGCCACAATGCTCTTAACCTTACATCATGATCAAGGATAAGGTGTGTTAGTTCTATCGATATAAGGATGATTTTTCCTTGTACAAATCATTTATTTTTTGTTTGTTTTGACTGTGCCTGTGGGATCTCGTTTTTAATTCAATTTTTCTCATTAATAATGCTAAATGAACAAAGCAATGATCTAAATTTTTGATGCTTTACATTCTGCCCAAGACTACAAGATACTTACTTCTTTTAATAATTTAAGTACAGAATCTCGTATTTTCATTGAGGGTAAACTCCTATCAGGCATTGGCGCCAACCAATCAGTCAGAACTGTCAGGACGTTGTGTTCAATAAACGCTAACTGTAAATCATGTTTGTGAAGCTGGGACATGACTTTCGGTAACATGGCTATTTTGTTCGTTGCTGGTCTACCTTCCTTGTTCAGCTCTCGATCATCCTGGAAAAAGAAGACAGTAATTATGCATTTGAAAAAACTAAAAACTAAATCAACTATCAAGCTTTGAAAGCATTTGTGCGCGGTTGACCCGAACCGCTCAAGTGTTGAGTCCTACTCCACAAAATGATTCTACA
This sequence comes from Trialeurodes vaporariorum, assembly GCA_011764245.1. Lineage (NCBI taxonomy): Eukaryota > Metazoa > Arthropoda > Insecta > Hemiptera > Aleyrodidae > Trialeurodes > Trialeurodes vaporariorum. The sequence continues at coordinate 17,105,645 of VMOF01000369.1, read as the reverse complement.
GGTTGCGCAATGCGCTTGTGTGCTCGACAAACTCCATCCATGTTCTCTTATCATTCATTTGTGCACCATGCAACATTTGGCAAATGTTTACAGCGCTTTTACACCTTCGCGGTAGTATGTTGAGCTACTGGTGCATGCCTAGTTTGTATTTTTGCCGGAAGAGCACAAAATGCACAGTACAATGCTGATTTTTAACCCGGTTTCCCTGATTTAAATACAAGTGAGCGAAGTGAGCAAGCAAATTAATTAAAAAAGTAAGGGTTAGTGAGTTATATTTTTTTTACAGCTTCACCCCAAAGGTAAATGAACCTGTGAATGGCACCCTCGTCCTTTTCCTCTGCTTTCTTTCATCTTGCAAACTGAATCAGCTCAATGATCAATTTTAAGACTGCAAATTTTCAACTAAAATTTTCACTTCTATGACCCAATATGATAAAAAAAATAGCAAAACTGCCATTTACCGGTGCACTGCCACAAACTTGTAAACTTACCTAACCTCTCTCTCTTTATTCTACGACAACCCTATTTAGAGCTTTTCAGGACAAATGATTGAATGTACATATTCAATTAGTCTCTCATACCAGAATACATTCATCACATTACAAAGAAATCCTTACGGCTAATGGATCTGTTGCGTCATTTTGCTACAGCAATGTGGCTCATAGATTCGAACATAGAACTCTTTCATTAAAATGCTTCAATTTTATTTGCTTCTTTACTTTCCATTGATTCTACTCTCAATTTTTACAGGACCCTCAGGAACAGCGTTGCCAGATGTTAGGGAAATATCAGAAGATTTTACATTGATCCTTATGGGAAAACTACTGATATTCAAATCTGGCAACGCTGCTCAGCAAACTTGAAAGAAAAAAGGAGGATGCTCTTACGTTTGCAGCATGTCTCATATCGGTCAGTAGCTGGGCAATAATATCATCGTTGTCGTTGATTATATCAATATCTTTGCGCCGTCGTTTATGACTAGATTCTTCTTTCTTGCGGGCCATCATCAGTTCAAAGTCTGAAAGTCCATTGTTTCTGAAAAATTCAAGTATAAATCACCCATTAAAAAAGCTAGAAAAATTTCACAGCCGCAAATTGCAGCATAATTTTTAAAACAATTGTTTTGTGTTCTAAACCTTGTAGAAGTACCAGTCTTGACTTCTGGTTATTATAATGCAAAGCCACAAATTGCAGCATAATTTTTAAAACAAATGTTTTGCATCCTAAACCTTGTAGAAATACCAGTCTTGACCTCTGCTAAATGAAATGCAAAGCAAAATAACGTAAAATCAGGCTTTTGTAGACTTTCAAGCAAAGTCACACTCTTTACATGCGATAAAATATCAAATTTCATAACCGCATTGTCAAATTTCAATAATTCTTCGAATGAAGACCACCTTAGTCCAACAGTCATCTTCGTTCATTTTTGCGATTCAAATAAGATTCAACAGGATTCAAAGAGTCGATACTTGGTTTTGAGGGAGTTTCAAAAGTACAAATGGTGAATGACTGGAATCCAACATAAAAATTCCTTTTGTCAGAAATATCAAACCTTATTTTTTTTTTTACCGTCCAAAGGGAAAAGGGTCAAAAAGTCCCTCCACAGAAAAACTAAAATTGTAAAAAGAATAAAATTCTAAATTTACTCTAATTATATACTGTAATTATTTTGTAATGCTAACTTATTCCAGACTTGTAAAGTAGCCACATATCGCTGTCCGTCAGGCAAACAGGCATAAGTCGGAAATTTGACTTTTTCATAGATACCTATGAAATAAATAACACTCTTTCAATCTGTGATGTCAACAATGTAAAATTCTTGATATGTATCAAGTTATTAGGGAAAACTGTAAGCGTCATTCAGTCATTTTGTTTTCGCTCTCCTGAAAAGTTTCAAAAGTTGACTTATGTTCTATAAGTCAGATAGACGACAATAAGAGGCACTAGATAAAGGTTCTGTTGCCTTAGTTTTCGGAGTATACAAAAATAAAATAAATCAAACAAAATTAGTAAATTTAAGAAATCCAGACTTATACAAAACTGCAGAGCCCAAGAGCTTACAAGCTTGTAAGTGAGTCCGTTATGATTAATTTTAATACATAATTAGAACATTTCGATCATTAAAATATAACTCACTGTTCATTATCTTCATCATCATCAACTCGCGGTCGCTCAACATCAGAGCCTGAATCTTCATCCGATAATGCAGGTAATATTCCTTCTGTGCCTTCTCCACTCGGACCTTCGCCTGCTTTTGATGTTTCACCTTCGCCTGCATTTTCAATATCACTATCGCCAACCTGGAAATGACAAAATGATCATAATTTTTTTTTTCATTTTCTTGCCCGCTGAGTCAAATTTGAAAGTCTTCATCAAATTTACAAAATTTAGGTAATAAAAAAAAAATTAAAACCGCCTTTTCACGATAGGATGTGGAGAAAATTAGCATTTCATGGTTGAAGGTATGAACTATAAATTTTGCATGCCAATGCTGGAGGAGCGCTGCTTTGCCATTTGCGCTTTGCTTTTTAACCAGAGCTCCTGTTTTGCAAATAATGAATGGTATTTTTCAATTCACCGAAGATTCCACAAGTTGAGAAAAGATTACTCACTCAGTTCAGTGTACGACTGCAAAGCATAAAAATACTCGCATCCGTAATCTTTTTATCAACCAGTGGAGTTGTCGATGACTTTAAAAATCTTGCGGATATTTTAATAACTTAACGGTGATTGCACCAATTGAGAAAAGATTGCAGATCAGAGTATTTTCGTGCAATACAGTCATACATTGAACTGAACTGTGTAATCTTTTCTCAACTGGTGGAATCATCGGTGAATTGAAAAATGCCATTAATTAAACACAAAACGGCAACTCTGTTTTTAACATGCCAACAATATTTTCCCAAACACAACGTATTAGGTACTTTTATTTCTCTTAAGTGTCTTTCTTCCTCTCTCAATCACATTTACATCTCATACAAGAGCGGCTTGTACGAGAGTGTGATTTTATTCTTTGCTCTCTTAAAAACTAGGGAGGTGCTCATAGATGCAACGATACAGTAAACGGTGATACAACTAAAAATTTACAGATTCCGAGACTCAATTGGACAGAGAATGGCTGTATTTTGCTTTGCCATCGCGATGCCGATTTGGATTATTTTTTTACGTAAACATGTTTTGTCATATTTTAATTTTGTTTGGACGGTGAAAATTTGCTCAGTTGATTCTGTTTTTGGAACACTTTGAGCTTTATACTTATGTAAACAGCAGTTTCTGAATTTCTCTGATGGCAAGTTTTGGCGTTTGATGGTCATCACGGTTGACTATCTTCTGAGGTTCCCAACCGAAATGACCATCAAACGGCCGTTATTCTCAAGAATCAAAACCTAACCTATTAGAAACAACAAAATAGGGGCAACAGCGCAGAGACAAATGGCCAACCACCATTTGCATTTTGCCACTTGGAGGCTCCGTTGTACTGCTTCTCCTCCTTCATTTTGAAGAAGAAAATGACACCGCCCAACTCTCTTAGTATATAAGGACTCTGACCAAAGCTACCTAGCAGCATCTGGAGATACAAAGGATTTGAGTTTTGTAATTTTACCTTTTCTTTCTGAGCTCCTCCTTCTCCTTCCGATTCGGAGCCAGAGCCTTTTCTGGATCTTCCGCCCTCAGAACCAGATCCTGAGCCTGATCGACGACTCATCTTGGAACTTCTACCTTCCTTATCAGAGCCCGAACGTTCACCCTCGTCTTCCGAGTCGGAGAGGACGGATTTCTTGCCTTTAGCAGCTTTCTTAACTTTCTTCTTTTTCACTTGAACTCTGTCTTCATTATCAGAATCGTCAGAAAGGACGGCTCTTTTTTTCTTAACGGTGGAGGTATCTTCGTCTTCAGAGTCGGACAGAACCGCCCGCTTCTTTTTCTTGACAGTCTGACCTTCTTCGTCGGAGTCATCACCTTTCCGTCTTTTGACTCCCCCTTTGTTGTCACTGCCTCCTGAGAAGAAAAGCAATTTATTTTACATTAAAATTGATAAATTGTGAAAAACATGGATGAGCCTACTTAATCGCGAAATCAAGGACCCTCCTCTGTTTTGATTCTCAAATTTTGTACCTAGGTTTTCCCTGAACTATCTTTCTGCTTGATCTAAGTAGTGCTGACAAACTTCAACTTCATAGAATTTAACTTATAAGTTGAATGTATAATTTCCTTCCAAAGAATATAGCATGATTTTCTTATTTTCTTAACTTTTTTTCCTCAAGCAGGCTGATCATTTATTTTCACATTAAACCGATGATAAAGACTGTCTATGAATGACGCTCTTGGTCTAGAATTATGAGACCTGACTGTTGCTATGGTAACCATAGTTAAATTGCCCATTTTTAACAGCTACCCAAGAGAGGCTTTTATAATACTTCAAGGAATACAAACTAACAGAAATCTTTACTGCGGGAACCATAACAGTGCCAAAGTCCTACAATGCTCGACCAATAGCATCACTGGAAGCAGAGACCGACGCCTATCTCGCCCAAAGAGGCGACTTTTTTTTTTGGGGTCGCAACAAAGCAACATCCAACGGCTCCTATGTGGATTATTGAGCAAAGATGTTTATGTCAGTAGTCAATCAGAACGAAGCATCATTGTTTTGGTCGTTGATCAACGATCCCCGTAGGAGGAGCCGTTGGATGTTGTTCTCCATGTTATTTTGTTGAGCCCCTGGAAATATAAATCGTACACCGGGCGATCAGATAGTGTGTGGTCTCAGTTGTCTCAGACTGAAAGACAATCTTTACTATCGGTTTATAGAAAAAGTTATCGATCAGCCCCCAGGTCTTAAAGATTTATTTATTTAATGCAACACCCTATAATAAAGCCGTAGAGAGGCTATTCCAAGCATGTTGCAAGTCGTATCCAAATGTGAAGCCTGTATGGGCAATTTCAAGCAGCTTTTTAGCTTCATTAATTTTAATCTTAAATAAAAAATTGTCATCTTAAAAAAAAGTAGCAGCAATGCTTACAGTTAAAGCTCAAAATAGAGAGACAAAAATTTACCTTTTTTATCTTCTTCATTGTCACTATCGGCAACTGATCGTCTTTCCTCATTATCTGACGCAGCTGGAAAAGAAAAAAGTTATTTATTTATACTAAACGGGACAAGCCCTTGGACAAGATAACAAAACATAGGTAAGAATACGCAATATACTATAGTCTGTTCGTTCTAACTTGAGACCTGGAGATTCAGGTAGATTTGCCTTCTGTGGCAACGTAGGAGTGCTAACCCTCGTCAGTCAGCCGAGGTGACAGGACTGCTGCCTGACTCTCCGGCTATGACAACCTTTTGAAGTGTTGCCATTCTCTATTTTCCGAAATTCATTTCTCGCCCGCTCAGGACTCAAGTTAGAATGAACTGACTATAGATATAACACATATTAAATATTTGAATGGTGATTAAATAAAATGAGAGAAAATGGGATAGTAAGACGAATGAAACTAAAATTAAAATTGAAGACACGAATTATGAATAATTAAGAATTAGTTGCTTTACGAAGGTGCGGTAGGTGGTAAAATTAATACAGTTGAGATCAGAAAGAAATGAGTTTTTTTAATAACTAAAGCTATTGTCTTGTTCGATGACTTTGTTTGTGACTTGTACGATAACAAATTTTTTTCCATGTACTAAATTGAATAAATAAAAAAATTAATAAAAATAAAATAAATAAAAAGGGTGTAAGTAGAGAAATTAAAAGAATTAGACGGTCGGTGAATAACAGATCTGTTTTGATTGATTTCATCTGTCAGCATATGGAACTTTGCTTGCCTACTTTTAAGCTAATGCTTCAGAATAAAAGAAAATGTTGAGAGCAGAGAAAAGCAGCTCCACTAAAGTGAGTAAATCAAATTAACTCTTTAATTTCCACGATTGATTCTCAAAACAGAAAATATGATGACCGAAGTATAAATTAGATTTATAGAGTGAAATTAAATTTGAAGCTAAGATTTTACCTGATCTACTCCTGCTTCTGTTAGATGCTCTTGAACCAGCTGATGATCTAGACCTTGAGCGAGATCGTGATTTCCGACTCACGGCAGATCCAGACCGGGAACGTGAGCGGGATCGAGACTTTCCACTCGCACGAGATCCTGATCGGGACCGGGACCGAGATTTTCGACTTGCAGCAGATCCAGATCTGGAACGTGAGCGAGACTTTCGACTTGCAGCAGATCCTGACCGGGAACGGGATCCAGATTTTCGACTTACAGCAGATCCTGACCTGGAGCGAGATCGAGATTTCCGACTTGCAGCAGATCCTGACCTGGAGCGGGATCGAGATTTTCGACTTGCAGCAGATCCTGACCTGGAGCGAGATCGAGATTTCCGACTTGCAGCAGATCCTGACCGGGAGCGGGATCCAGATTTTCGACTTACAGCAGATCCAGACCGGGAGCGAGATCGAGATTTCCGACTTGCAGCAGATCCTGACCGGGAGCGGGATCGAGATTTTCGACTAGTAGCAGATCCAGATCGGGATCTTGATCTTGACTTCGAGCGGTCACGGGCCACTGCACTCGATGCTGAATTTGATCGGTGTGAAGCAGCGCTACCAGAACGGGACCGAGACTTCCTGCTTTTGGGTGAGCCTGATCTGGAGCGAGATCGAGATCGGGCACCAGATGATGCTCGGGAACCAGCAGGAGACTTGGATCTTGAGCGAGATCTAGAAGCTCTTGATCCTGCCGGCGAGCCTGACCTTGAGCGAGCAGCAGATGGTGATCGGGATTGAGCTGCACGTGAACCAGATCTAGACCGAGATCTGGATGCTCGAGATCCAGCAGGTGAGCCGGATCGAGAACGAGCAGGAGAGCCAGACCGAGAGCGAGCCGGAGAACCAGATCTAGAACGAGCACGGGAACCTGATCTGGAACGAGCAGAACCAGATCGAGAACGAGCAGGTGAGCCAGGTTGAGAGTGTGCAGGAGAACCAGATTGAGAACGAGCTCGAGAACCAGATCGTGAGCGGGATCTAGAAGCTCTAGAACCTGCTCGAGAGCCTGATTTGGAGTGTGCAGGAGAACCAGATCTAGAGTTAGCTGGTGAGGCAGATCTTGAGCGACTGCCGCGAGAACTGGCTGCCGATGGTGATCTTGATCGCTGAGCAGACTTGGAAGATAATGCAGGAGATGGCGATCTTGATCTGCTTTCGTTGACTGGACTAGAGCTGCGGACTGAGGCCGGAGATCCTGCTCGTGAGCTTACTTTTGAGCCTCCACCTTCACTCCCTGAGCGTGAACGCGATCTGCTACTGGCGGGTGACGCACTTCTGGAGCGAGGACTGGTGGGGGAGGTGCTTCCAACTTCTTCCCCTTCGGAAGCACTGTCTCCTTCAGTCATTATGGATGTTAGACGAACTTTTCACCTGGAAGAAAAAAAACAGAGAAGATATAAGAATGACCACATGAACTATACGTACAATGAATTTTGCAATGGCCGCTAACAAACTTTTGGATGCTCTTTCCCTTGAATCTTGTTTGTGATCTGACAGGATTTCACCTCAAAAGTTTACCCTCACAATAATTATCTGAAAGTTTGGAAAGTATTAACAGCTTTCAAAGACCAGGATCAAACTTAGTCCCTCACAGGCGGCCCTGATACAAGTGCCAGGGATAAACAGAGCAAGGATAAACTTATCTTCAGTCTGACTTAGCTTATTGTAAACATAACCTCATTTTCGCTCAAAGATCACTGAAATTCACGCAGAACTGAAGTTTCACTTTTGACTGTCAAGTATCACCTGGGTCTAGACCTATTTTAACTTTTATCCACTTTCAATCAAAACAAAATTGTGAAGAAAAGTGCTATCTTCAAAAGCATAGAAAAGCTGATGTATAGTGTAGGTACTACAAGTTGGCAATATATAGAGAAGTCCAACTCTTTTAGCCTTCAAGACTTTGTCTGACCTTTTCAGCAATATCAGCAAATCAAGCAAATTTAGACACACTGGCAATGAAAAATACAAGAGAGAATTGCGATGCAGGTAAATGCCAACTTTAAATCCACTATCGTGCAGCGAAATCAGATGGTTGCGAAAGATAGTAGAGCACTCAAGAAGAAGTAATTCGCCAACACTCTCAAGGAGTCCCGAGTCATAACAGATGGAGTTTCAACATTTTACAACAAAAAACGTTGAGGTGGTTTTGGAAGACTAGAATAATGAGGCATATGAAACAATCTTGGGACACACCAAGACGAAACATGCTCAAACTGAAAGCGGACTGTCAGAGAGAGTTGGAGCCGAGAGTAAAAACCAGTTAGAACAAGTAAATGCTCTTGGATGATATTGAAAGATCAAGAGGCTGAAAGTATGAAACAGCCGTGACTGATTACTAAAAGAAACTATGAAATCTGGGCTTTAGTAATAAGAATCGAAAGCACCTCACGAGTCGTTGAAACAAATCACCATCATACTTACTCCTCAAATTCAGTCAATCCTTTGTCCACTCTCTACAGCGCAGAGATTTTGTCGACAAGCCCATAGGGCGAAGTAATGAGCGAACAGTCAAAATGAAATGAAAGTGTGAGAGATTCGGAGGAGAAGAAAAATCTACGATGTGGAGAAAAAATTTCTAACCTTGATGAAATCAGAGGCTGAGACAAAATCATGTAACGGAAGTACATATGGGGCATGTAATGAGCCGTCAATATATTAGAGAATACAGAAGTCAGAAGAATTTACTTACGCAATAAATGAAATTTTGGAGCGCCCGAAATAGTGAACGATGAGAAAATCAATAAGTAGTGGAGAGAACTAAAAAAATTATTCCACAAAGTTGACTTCACTTTTCGTCACTCCACTTCAGAAAAAATCAAAACACATCGACGAAATTCCCCGCACTCCGGAGGAACGAGTAAGTTTGGACTCGAGCCGGTTGGATTCAGGAATTGTAACGGTAAGAACCGGAATGATGAAAGAAAACGAACCAGCAGGGCGGGAATTTTCAAATCACCGGCGAATTTCTGCATCTCGCGTCGGCACGTTGAGTTTAGGAATTAGGACCCTTTGAACGGGGGTTCGGAGCCGGAGCCACGGCTGAAATCTAATTTTGCGTCTCTCGCAGCAAAATAGCATGAAAAATACTTTAAAATCAGTAATTTATCGTTCAAAATCCGATTCCAGATAGATTCGCGCCGTCACAACGTGACTTCTAAGATTTCAGTTTGAAATATTGCAATCGGAGCTGGAGCAGTTCCCAAGATTACTCAAACTGTAATCTTTGAAATCAATTTCTGATGGGACGGGAACATCTGGACTAAGTTTTGGAACAATAACATACCGATTTTGAAGTATTTTTCAAGAGCTATTCTGCTGAGAGGGTCGAAAAATTGGATTTCAGCTGTGGCTCCGAACCCCAGCCTTTGAACCCCTCTCCTCACCTTCCTCGAGGGCCAAATTGAAAAATGCACCGATTTTCAGACGTCCGAGACGTAGGTAGGTCTATCATTCCTGATGAAATAACATTCACCAAAGGAAAGACCACTCCTTGTGGGAGCTGGATCAATCTTTTTTTGGGAATTTTGAATCATCCGGTCAATCAAACAATAAATGAGTCTCGCCCATAGGAGGTAAAACTTCTAATCGGCTGCTGAAATTTAGGCTCACCCGCAGGTCAAGAAGGCGTTTTTTGTGTTTATTTACATAAGATGGCCTTTTAAATGCCTGAGGCGTATTTCCTGATTAAAATTTATGGGCTCTTGAGACTTTAATCAGGTAAGTTTAAAAACAACCATTGAACAATGGGTCTGTTGCAAACTTTTGCTGCAGCGCTATAGAGTGTGCAATCTAATGTAAAATCGCCTGAAAAGTCCATTGATGGCATCAGAAAACAATGAAATGCAATAATAAACTCACAAAATGCGTTAAATGAAATCCAAGATGGTGGCAAAATATCGAGCAATCTGTATGCATGCACCACGAACATCCAAAGAATAGCCAACCTCACAATATCCATCACAACCAATCACAACGTAAATAAACACATAACCTCTACCTGCAGTGAGGATGTCAAAGTTGGCAATCCTTGGATGATCACGGTGCATACATTCAGATTCCTCGATATTTTGCCGCCATCTTGGATTTCAATAAACGCCTCTTGTCAGTTTAATATTATATTTATTGACTTTATGATGCCACCAATGGACTTTTCAGGCGATTTTACATTGGAGTTAACACTTTCTATCGCTGTAGCAAAAGTTTGCAACAGACCCATTATTTTGAACTACCTTACATAAATTTTTTATTGTATAACTTCCATAAATTTTTTACTGTAAAATTTCTTTTCTTGAGAAATAGCGAGTGCCTCCTCCTTGCTGGGTCACTTCTTTTTCCACTCTTTTATATACCGGGTGTCCGGTAAGTCCCGGAACGGCAGCGCCATTTCTTTATTTACGCAGATAAAAAAACCAAACTTTGGGAATGTTCCTAGATAAATAAAAACTACTTTTTGGGGGGGTCAAAATTTTGGTCGCCCCTCCCGGGGGGGCGGGGGCGCCCCTAACTTTTTTTTTTTCAAATGGCAACCCCTATCTTGTGATACTTCATTCGAAAGAAGGTAAAAAACTGAGCATTTTGGCGCAAACCACATGTCGATATCTCTTTTAGTATTCGAGATATCGAACTCCAAAATCTATGGAAACCCATTTTCAAAAAATCATAACTCTTATTCAGAAAGTCGCTATTTAAAAAACTAGGGGTCTAAACTACTCTACATAACAAGCTCTTTCCAGGGAAAAACACTCTGCCCAAAAAATTAACTTACAGTTATTGTTTTTTTTCCCGCCAAAATTTTTTAAAACTTTTTGGCGGGAAAAAAAAACAGTAACTGTAAGTTAATTTTTTTGGGCAGAGGTGTTTTTCCCTGGAAAGAGCTTGTTATGTAGAGTAGTTTAGACCCCTAGTTTTTTGAATAGCGACTTTCTGAATAAGAGTTATGATTTTTTGAAAATGGGTTTCCATAGATTTTGGAGTTCGATATCTCGAATACTAAAAGAGATATCGACATGCGGTTTGCGCCAAAATGCTCAGTTTTTTACCCTCTTTCGAATGAAGTATCACAAGATAGGGGTTGCCATTTGAAAAAAAAAAGTTAGGGGCGCCCCCGCCCCCCCGGGAGGGGCGACCAAAATTTTGACCCCCCCAAAAAGTAGTTTTTATTTATCTAGGAACATTCCCAAAGTTTGGTTTTTTTATCTGCGTAAATAAAGAAATGGCGCTGCCGTTCCGGGACTTACCGGACACCCTGTATAGGGACTCTACACTCAAGTCATCAGTGTAGTCACTTTCTACCATCGCTGCAAACCACAATTAAATGCTTGTATGATCCTTGCACTCATTGCAGTTTTGGCTGAAGAGACAAGCTTGTCTTTCATTGTCTTTTAAATTCTTAGTAAAAGGAAATAAATAATTATTGAGAGAAACTTACCCGTGCCTCTGATACTGCAGTCACCAGTACTGTAAATGTGTAATAAAAGTGAGTGCGCAAAAAATGAACCAACCCTCCACCATTTACATTTGCCTCTTGGGGCTTCCGTGTGAGCCTAAATCAGAGAGCCAATCAGAAACGGATTCCAACATGGTGCAACTCTCTTAGTATATAGTGACTCTCTATCCTTGTCTAACAGTCATGTCTTAATGGCCGGAGAAAAGAGATATAAAATTTCTCATTGCGCTATTGATTCGGCGAGAGGGTAGAATTTACCGGGCAATGAGCTGTTAGTACCTAACCACCCCTTCAATACTTTCAAAAGTTCTACCTGACAGCTGTCTATTTGGTGTAGGTACACTGGAGCTGTTGCACACTTTGACTACGGGCGATCGGAGAGTCCAGTCAGAGGTAAAAACCTCCAAAAATAACAATGGTAAACTCAAGAAATGCTTCCAAAAGCATGGCGGTAATGGCATTGTTAGGCACTAAAAATGGGAGATTCCCATCTAATAATACTGTCATTCCATCAAAGAGTGGCCAAAAAGAGATAATTTTTCTTTGAAACAGCCACAGTCACCAGGTGTCACTGTACTCTTAATCGGCTGTTAATCACTCTTCTGGTGACTGGCAACCCTGTGAATCTCCCTTCCCAGCATAGAAAGAGTGACAAAATTAAGATGGGAATCTCCTATTACTGGTGCCTAACACCGCCATTACGGTCGTATTGTTAAAAAAAAAACGGTTACAGTTTAGGAAAGGATTTTATAAGTTTATGGTGCTACCATAATTATTTTTTGAGATTTTTACACCTGCTTCGGCCCTTCAATCGCCTGTGACAAAAGTGTGCAAACAGGCCCACTGATCTTTGGAATAGATTCTACATTTGCTATATCTTCAGTAACAGATTCTGAATTAATGCAAAAGGTTACTCCCTGAGGATTATCTTACTTAATTGAAGCCTTTAAAACACAAGTTCTTTTCAAACTTCTAGTTTAGAGCGAAAACTGAATTGTTCAGACTAGTTGACCAAGTTTCAAAAATCGATAGGTTAACGACATTTTATTGCTCTGGTCACTCATTGGCAGATCTAGCAATCTGGCAACTGCGCTTTCTTCCCATTTGAATGTATGGTGAACAATCGATTCGTGAAGGGACTGTAGCCCAAGGACTAATCGATTATTTCTCATGCAATCAAATGGGAAGAATACACGGTTGCCAGATTCCCGGCATAGGCGGATGCAGCAATCTGGCAACTGCGCATTCCTCTCATTTGAATGTATGATTAACAATCGATTCTTTGAGGGGCTGCAGCCCCATGACAAATCGATTATTTCTCATGCAAACAAATGGGGAGAGTACAGTGTTGTCAGATTGCTGGATCCGCCAATGATTCCCCGGATCTGCCAATGCGGTCACTTAAAAAGTGGGCGAAGCCAGGCAAAAGTGAACAACTTGCGGTCATGTACGGTGCTATAACCAAAATTGATCAAGAACCGATTGGTTCCGGTTTTTGAGACCTACCTCCCGAGGTGGATTATCCTCATCAGAAAAGTGACCGCAAGGAACATTAGAATTATCAATTGCCTTGTTTGTGATTGGCTTCCGTAAGTTACAGTGATTTCGAAACCTGCTCACTTAAAAAGTTCCCTGGTTACTAAATAAGATTTTGATTGCTTAACGTTTCTGCATGGTAAACAGGAGCACGACTTTTGTAAATCAGAATCAATATTTCTCCACCAATTGGAAATATTTCAGCACTAAGTAATCACATGACGATGTCAATCAATAACTCGCAAGGGTTACTAAAGAGCTATCTTTCAGTAACAATCAGTATAACAATTTCCGTGTAGGTAAGCGATCAACCAGTAACCGTATTTAACGATTGACCCGCTTAAAAAAATATAATGATGCACGGAGATAAAATAAATGATCAATCGATATCACTACATTTAGATTGATTCGATACAGCAAGCTGATTATGAACAATCGTATCGTAAAGCTATCGAGTTGATGATCGAGAGCATGTTATCTTATGGGTGGTGCCATTCCGAAAGGTTTCTTCCAGATAAAAACCTACCCATCTCTACAGAAATTCTTCGATAGCTCAGGAGTCATCGGCGAATTTCCATAGAGATGAGATGGTTTCTATCAGGATGGCACCACCCATAAGATAACACGCACTTGATCATCGACTCGATAGCATTATGATACGGTTGTTCATAATCAGCTTACAGAGCGCTTTGTTGATTGTTCGATTGCATGAAATTAAGATCTAACGATCTTCTTTGAAGGTTGTTGGCTCAAAAAATCAGAAAAAAAATTACGCAAGTGCTGACGTTCCGATATTTAGTGTAAAAACTTGTTATTTCATTCTAATTTTTATCAGGTTTTCACAATAAAATACAATTATGAGCTATGTACAAGATAACTTTAAAATAACCTAAAAATCAATCAAAACATAAAATATATTTTATATACATCAATTTTCACAATAAAAATATGATTCTGGAGAGATTATGAATTAACAACTAAAATTTCAAAGTAAAAGCGATAAAAAAAGAAGAATAAGGATAAGGAGGGAAGGCCGTTTAAGTGAACTCACTTTACTTCAGAGTGCATTGCATGGCCGTCGTACATTCTGAAGCTCTTCCTTCCGCGAAATAAAACTTTTTTATGAAATAAAAAACATGCTTGTAACAGCCAAAGCTCTTAAATTTAAAGAAAAAAAAAAAAAATAAATAAATAAACGGATCCTTCTAGTCCTACATCAAAAGACATTTAAAGTGGATCTCTAACAATCTGGGAGTAGCTGGCTTAAATCTATAAATTTAAGACTGAAAAATAAAAACGATTGAATTCTATCACGGACAAGTCATTACAATCTGAGGACATGCATAAGAAAAAAAAGACAGTTAAATTGATCAAGGAATTCATGGGTCAATGGGGCTTGTTTCAAAAAGATCCAATGTACCCAGAATCGAATTTTAACCCAAAGAAAAATAAAAACCTTTAAACCAAATAAAAATATTTTCACAGCTTACGCAACAAACTCTTGTTGCTATTTGGCAAGTAAGCGCTGCGCTCACCCCGCCACCAACAAAGGGTTAAGAGAAACAAGAAAAATCGCACAGGTCTTAAAATTTTAAGTTCGACGGAAAAAGTTTTGTGAGCGTAAAGCTTTAGAAGTGCAATGATAAGTTTTCAAATGTTTTCGCACTTAAAAGTAGTTTTTTTTTATTTCAAGAATTAATTTTGGGTACACAAGTCTTTCCAGAATAAGTTATCCCATTGATAGAGACAAATTGGAGAGCTTATGTGGTTAAAAAATAATAAAAATAAAAAAAAAAAAAAAAAAAAAAAAATTCAGTTTATTTTTAGAAATGTCTATAAAACCGGAGAGGCAGCTAAGCAGCACACTCCAATTCATTACACTTTTTTCTGAAACCAAAGATTTTCCTTTTATTTTCAATCTTCACTCTTCACTGTTTAAAGCAGCAATTTATCTTTTGGCAGCAGATAAATAAGTATCAAAAAGACAAAGGTAAAATTATGGCCGAGAAGAAAGCTTCATACGATCAATTTCCACTTTTAAGGCAAGTCAGAGCCAACAGAGACCACGCACTAGCCGATCGCGCTGTGGACGATTTCATTTTCGGGGAATCAACAAAACAACATGGGAAACAACATCCGACGGCTTCTACGTGGATTGTTGACCAACGACCAAAACATTAATGCTTTGCTCTGATTGGCTACTGACATCAACATCTTCGCTCAACAGTCCACACAAGAGCCGTTGGACGTTGCTTTGATGCAACCCCCCAAAAAAAAGTTGCCACTATGGGCAAGATAGGTAATGGTAGGGTGGTCTCTGTTGTCTCTGAGACAAGCAATGCAGTGGCGGCTCGTGCTATTTGGCAACCTTGTTTATTGCCATTTCATTCCATGCGATAGTACCGATTTTTTAGGGTTTCAGAAAAACCCCTAAAGATGGATTATTTTACGTAGGTTTAAACAGGGAGAATACATTGTTGCCACATTGCACAAGCCGCCACTGAGAAAATGTAAAAAGAACAAAAACACCTTGTCATATCAAAAGAGTGAATCATACCAAACACAGTACATCAGACAGTTTGTGGCAAACATATTTTTTTGCAAAATAGATGAGTATCGATGCTAGCGGTAGAAGAATGAGGTGATACATGAGAAAAAGTGTTGGTCATAGTATTGTAGATTAGCACTTTAAGATTTGATTGCTTAAAAGGCAATGAATAAGCACAGAGAACAGGAAAAACTAAAGCCAAATATGTACAATGACTTTCAAAAGAAAGTATCCTGGTCGAAATTCTCATGGTTAAATTTTTACGTTGTTTTTAATAGAGTTTACAATTTTTCAAGATGTACTTTAAAATGGGCATTCTGCTTAGTCCTTGAACACTTGAAATTCTTAAAATTTGCTCAAAGCTTACAGATATTTGAAGGGGTGAAAATTTCAACCAGTGTACTTTCTTTTGAAAGTCATAGTATGTCAACAGAGATTAATTCATTGCTGTGTTTGAATCGAGGGCTGGACAAATTTGCACAGAATGTGGTTTCAAGTTTCTTTCTTCATTTCTCAAAAAAATTGGTAGATTAACATTGTATCCTTCTTGCCAACTACTCTTATACAGGGTGATCCAGACCAATCTGGCCACTAGATTTTTATGAAGAACAGCTTAAGATGGAAAATTTAACAGAAATATTTTCAATCTCCGAAACAGCCCTTAAAGGAGAAGTGCATTTCTCAATCAGAAAGAAAAAGCATGAATATTCCAAAAATAGGGCCCCCCTCCCCCCAAAGTACTAGTTGAGGAGGGAGGGAGTGGTAGAAAATATTTGCGCTGAATTGACGGGGATCAAGATGAAACATGAAAGTTTCGACAAAATCATCTTATCATGAACCGTTGTCGCAAAAAAAATTGGTGAGAGGGTATTCTGGATCACCCTGTACATATACTAAACAATCTTATCAAAGAATCTGGAAGGGTCCTAGTCCTACTGAGACAAGCCTACTGATATGGATAGAATCACTGTTTATTGGACTGGCTTAGACGGTCACCTATTAAATCTTGAAGTTTACGAGCCAGAACAGGTGGTGGAGCTGAACGTTTGGGTAGTGACACGCCAGAGCTGAGAAAGTCACCATCATCAGCCAACAGTCTCTTGTTAATTCCATGAGTTTCTGAATCAACAGACAGCATCGAATTGATGGCTTTCAAATCTTTTGCGGGACTACGACTGAAACAATAACTTAATGGTTTGGACGGCGAAGCTGGGAACACTTTGGGGTCAAGAGATCGGATGTAGACAGGATGTTTGTCAGATAATCGTCTCGAAGGCGACATGCAATGCGACTTGACGAAAGGCAACGGCGACAATGCCAGCGATTCATTGGACACGGATTTAGTCGAAAATTTTAGAGCAAAATTTTGAATGACTTTGACGTACACGGTGTTGTAAAATTTGATCAGGTCCCCCCGTTCGTCATCGGTCGATTTTGGTGTTTGACCTTCGTTTTCGTTCGAGACAGGACTCGATCGATTTGAAACTGATAGTTTTTTCAGGAGAACGCTGCGATAGACGTGAGAAGCAGCTTGCGGCTGGTATCGGTAGCACCGCATTATTTCAGTAAACGTCCGCTCTGGACCTACGATTTTACAGATGACATAAACAGCGCACATCAAGAGTTGATCTAAATGCCTGTCTCGCATCAATTCTACGTGGTTTACAATCGAGTGTTCGAAACACGTCCAAATTTTTCTATGCAGCTCAAAATCGAACACTTGTAACTGAGAACAGAGTTCCTGCATTCTTACACTTGCCAAATGATAAAACTGAAAAAAAAAATACAAATGAAAAAGATCAGTTTTGATTTAATAAAGGATGCAACAAAAAAAAGTTCAAGGTCACAAATAGTTCATTAATCAGAAATGAAAACAAGTGACAAAGCAGCATTTGGATGAATTTAGATTGACAGTTTTACACTGATGCCAAGGTGACTGCGGACTGACATGAAATTTAAAAGAAATTGATAAATTATCTGTTTAATGCAGCCAAAATAAACGTTCAGTAAATTCAACAAAGAAACAAGGACTTGGAAAGAAGGGCACTTCCAGTAGCGTCATTTCCGGGGGGGCAGTTGCTACCCCCCCCCAGGGTCGGCCAAACGAACTAATATTTGGTGGTCATTAACAAGTTTTTTTGGAGTTTAGGGCCATAAAAATAGGATATGCAGGGCTGTAGAGTGTCTAAAATAATGCTAATGAGCAAAAAAAAAAAAAAAAAAAAAAAGTCATCACATTTTTGCCAACCCCCCCCCCCCCCCCCCCCAAGCCGAACCCGAAATGACGCCCCTGGGCACTTCTTTGCAGCATTTCATTATCCCAATTCCTGCTTTATTTTTTTAAAATCATGCAGAGATGTATTTTTCTTGGAAATTTCACAAAAACACCCAGAAGTCATAAAGAATGCGTCTGTTGCATACTTCAGCTACATCAATATATAGGGTGGATTCCCACGTAAAATCGTGTGAAAATCACATTGAGAGTATCAAACAGTCTCAAAATCTAAATTAGAATCGTTTGTTTGTTTTTTTTTTTTTTTTCTTTATTTAGGTCTCCCAAAAAAGCCTTGTTTGGTGGGATCCTTTGAATAATTGCTGATATGTTAACTTATTTTGAAATTGACAAAGGGGGACTGCTCACTACATTGAATTTTGTTCAGCTCCCAGACAGTTCAACGTAAGATTTCACAGTATGAATACAAAGTTGGTCAATTTAATACATCAAAACATACAAGTAGGAGAAAATACTCAAGGAGAAAATATTGTAACACTGTGCTTGTATTGAACAAAAAAAAAAGATGAATAAAGATAGAAATTCTAGTTTTAAAATCTTACTTTGCGGAAGAATAGTGCAAGTGATCCAGTTCTCTTCGCTTTCTTTATTTCTTTGGGTTTAATTTTGGTTTCCGCGCTCAGGGCCGCAGTAACACTAGGTTGATTCTGATTTTGGGCTGGAGTCATAGCTATGTACTGCTTACCACCTTTTTCAATCACTGAGAAACCAAACAAAAACACAATCAATATTCAAGTCAGATAAATTTTACGGGTGGAAAATAAAATTGATTGCTCACACTTAAATGCTTTTAGAAACTATTTCAAATTAGAGTTAACTCCTGGTTTTAACAATTCTCAGTTCTACAAATTCTTCAGTTTAACTTTCACCTTTCCAAAATCTAATTATTTTTTTTTTTTTACAGATTCCCAAGCAGGGTCCTTTGGATTACCTCGGTGTCGCAGGGTTCAAATTCAGGCAGAGCTCATTCCATGTAACCTTGCGGAGCAAAGTTACATCAAGAGTTCCCCCATTTACATTGAAATGTTTAAGGTTACGAGTATAATTAAGTTTAACCCATACATGCCCAATGGGCCGTTAACGACCCACTTGTTGCGTTATTTTTTAACCGAATTTAAGTCACTTTGGACCAATACTACTCAAAAACCAACTATGGGTGTTTCGGCTCGTATCATTTCGCTGGACCACAAAATTTCTATTTTTTTTCATTTTTTATTGTAATTTGTTTTCAGATTGTGTTTTATTAAGAAAACCACCTAAAAATAGATAGATAGATAGATAGATAAGGTTCTGTCACCCTAGCTTTCGGAGGTAGCTCTTATGCCCATATTTCAGAGCGAACGACAGGCCTGAACATGTAAGAAGGAAAAAGGATGCGGAAAGACACACCGGGATACCGCCACAGTGCGGAACACCCTGAATAGGAAAGGTCTTCCTGCAGTGCACAAGGTATTGGGAGGTCCACTGCAGTGCTAAGTATTGTGGGTGACTCAACTCATTTCTTATCATTATCCATGTTAGAATACCTCTACCTCTCATCATTTGCATCAGCAACGCTCCCTCCCCCCTCCCCTTCTTCCACCTGTCTCCTCAGCACAACCCGAATCATGGTCGCCAGCTAATGCTTCCTCACCTTCCGGCCATCTACGTCTTTCTTACGCCTCAGATCACAGCACTATCACTTGAAATCGCGTATTTTCTATCTTCTGTAACCGGTTCATCCCCGAAACATCCTTCTGCAACCTCACGATGTTTTACTTACGGCATTTACCCCCTGATTCACACACTCGATCTTTGCTAGTCGGTTTGTTTCGCGCCCGCAAGTCCCAGCGACATTCAAATTTTGCGTTACCATGCGTTCCCTTTAGGGATCGTGCCATGCGACCCTAGCGATTTAACAGTTGCAAAATTTCTCGGGTGGTAGCTGCCTGTTTTGCTCCCTTTCACACCAACTTTTACTGCGTCTCCGCTTCCCAGGATCACCCTTCTCATGATCCAAGTTCTTCAATGGTTGTGTTTGCAAATTTTACTTCCATATCTAGTTCCACCATCAAGTGGCACATTTCCCGCACATCAGGCCAGTTTCCTGCTACCACGCTTCATACATGATCATCTTTCCACTGTCCATCATCTCTTAGCTGAGCAACAGAATGCTTCCTGCAGAAAGCTTTGACAGCATTGATCATACCGCTCTGTTCTTGCTGAGCAGCACTGCAGAAATCTCCAATATCCAAATATCTGACACCCAGAAAAGCTTCAAGGAGTATCTTAGAGGGAAGGTCTGCATTCAGTGGAAGGGACAGCGAACACCGTTCTTTCGACGTTCATTTTGAGGTAAAGCCGACAGCTCGATCTCTGGCTACTGATTTATCTTGGCTCTCCATAAGCAATTCCTTCCACTGCTGCCCAGATATCACTGCACTCGGTTGATTCTCCTAGCTCCATCCAATGCCCATGTATTCTTGCTTTTACGGCTGACTTACTTAGTTTGACTCCTTCCATCCAAGGCCTGTCCAACCAACTGCGACTTCTGACTGACAACCTGTCTTTCGTTGGGCTCAGCTTAAATTCCTCCATAAGCTCCGGCATAGTCAGAAATCCGCTTGGTGCTTCTTCCATCCATGACTCTTGGATCATTTACTGTCCCTGTAGTTCTGCTTGCATTTGGGGTCAACACTTAGCAGGACACTGTCTCGGTCCGACATGGTCCACCACCTCATCCACTTGGACTACCGTGCATTTGCCTGTGCACTCCCGTTCTTGAAGCTTAATTTCAATGCAGCTTCTTGAAACGACTCGGACGATGTAACTGCCTCTTGGACCGCATAATTTTCTCCTTCATAAATGTAAAAGCAATCATAATTTTAATAGTTTTGAGGCATACAAGAATGCATAATGCGCCATCATTTCCATGAGGCAATATTTAGACAGTTCCATCATGCTATTCCTTTCACATTGCTGCACCTTATTTTCCTTCACTTGACTTGACTCCATTTCAACTTTTCGCTTTGCTTCGCTTCACTTCACTTCACTTTGCTTCACTCTATTTCATTTACTTTACTTCACTTCACTTCACTTCACTTCACTTCACTTCACTTCACTTCACTTCACTTCACTTCACTTCACTTCACTTCACCTCACTTCACAACCGACGCGTAGAACCTTGGTCACCATATCAGATGTCATCACTCTGTCCACTATGAGACCGAAGCAGTACCACAACTGCTTCCTCTCACAGCAGACGATCCATGATGATCAACCTCCTTGGCGTCCGGACGGGACCACGAGGAGGTGCAAGAAAACCACCTAAAAATTACAAATAATTCTGGGTTGATATGGGGTTTAAGTTGGATTCCTATGATGATGATGCTATATTTCGTCACTTAAAACAGATCTCCTTTTTCATGAGTTTCTGAAATTTCAACCAAAACCCTCACATTCAATGATATGTAACAAGTCAAGTGATGAGTAATAAAGAGACAAGTTTTTGAGTTGAAAAACCCTCACATTAAATGAGAAGTAACAAGTTAAGTGATAAAATGAAATTTTTTTGAGTGATAGCGCAAACTTACGCTTAATATTCATTGCAACAACTTGTTTCGGTCCTTTCGGTTGCAGCGGATTCGGGGACGTTTGCGGACTTTGCTGCTGCTGAGATAGCAACTGTTGTTGCAGAATCGATTGAGCCGAAGGCTTGATGACACTGGAACCTTCCTGGAACAATTTCTTCTTTGCAAAGTTGCTACCAATTATCGGAGATTGAAACCTCTCGGAGACGGGAGACTGCGTAACGCTGGAATTATTATTTGTATCTGAAAAAAAAAGGCGTGCGATTTTGTTTTAACAATTGGTGCAGAAGTCTTATACGTAGAGACGTTATACAAGCGAAAAGAACGTACAAAAATGCCAATATTGGTAATGTCAATATTGACAATGTCCATATTGGTAATGTCAATATTGACAATGTCCATATTGGTAATGTCAATATTTGTAATGTCAATATTGGTAATGTCAATATTGGTAATGTCAATATTTGTAATGTCAATATTGGTAATGTCAATATTGGTAATGTCAATATTTGTAATGTCAATATTGGTAATGTCAATATTGGAAATGTTGATATCAGCAGCCAATCAGAATAAAGCATCAGAGTCAATGAGCTGTAACTATAGGGACGCGATGCCATTTTTGATGTCTTATCCCAAAGTGAGGTTGGCATGGTTGCTTTATTTGCGTCTTATTTTTTTTAACCGTAAAGCAAAAGATTGTAATTGATTCAGTTGGAACAGATCTATATCAAATTAGTTTGAAAGAGGCACACAAAGGGTGTGAAAGTGTAAGAATGTTTGAGAAATATCTGAACGCAAAATTTTAATACAACTATTCAGGTGAGAAAATTTTGCTCGTTTCTTTAGAGAGTAAATTCTTCCAAAATAAACAGTCGTTTCAATTTCTATGTCCAGATAGCCACTCCAAAACACTTTTACCTTCATTTGAAACCAATTACAGATAGATCCGTCCCAACTTTTAATTTAAGGTTAAAACTAAGGGAGGCAAACAAACCAAGCCCATGAAAAAAGCCGATTAGAAATTTTCATCACGGCAACCTCCATGCTGTCAAACTTAAATCTCAGAGAGCACCTCTACGGTAGCATTCTAGAATTCATCCGTTTACAGCATCCATGCAGAAAAGATTACATTACCCTGTGATGCAGTATACCCATGTATATTGAAAAATACTACTATTCATAATCTTTTCTGCATCAAGACAATAAAGGGATGAATTCTAAAATGCTACCTATAATTATGGCTGGTTGATCAGAGTTTTTGTCCTTGGTCAACGATCAACAGAGGAGCTGTTAGATGTTGTTCAGTAAATTATTTTGTTCCATCTCAAAAGATAAAGTTGTTCACAGCGCAATTGGCTAGTGCGTGGTCTTTGTAGTCTCTGGTTAGTCCACTTAAATAGTGATGAGTTCGTTCATTGATAATCTGTTGCTGTTGATCGCTACCAAAATCTTCCAAAACTCAGTATCAAGAGCGAACGCAAACAAAAGACAGAAAGAAAGGGAAAATGCAGAGAAAATAGAGCTTACTAGTTTGAGCAGAGTAGTTTGGATCGCTCATTAGCAGTTGTCCCGGCAATGACACATCCTCGCATGTCGGAACAGGAGTGGTGTCTGGAGTAGTGTCCGTGGCAGCTTCGATATGATCCCAAAGAGGGCTGTCTGATTGCCAGGCAAGAGTCTCCAAAACTTGCTCTTCGATCTGTTGAAAAATGGTATGAGGTGAGATTTAAATAAGACAAGAGCTAAAGGGAGAGAAATGTTAAAATAAATTGTTTGTACAGTCAACGAATTAAATGATGTCAGCCGACTCCTTAAAATTTGGGAACGTAGGCAACTTGCAATACTCCAATTCATTGGGTAAAGTATTGCAGGTTGCCTATCTAAACCAAAATCCAGAGACAAATAGAGACCCAGCACACCGTATGCTTCCCGTGTTAGAAAAGTGAAGCAAGTTTAGCGGTCACAGTTTTGGTCGGGAGTCACCGGCTGCAACGATAAACATTGCCTAATGTTGAATAGTGAAGCTCAACAAAAGGCTGTGATTGGTTCGCCGTCCCGGAAACAGGTTTTGCTTTTCGAATGCAAAACACAAGCTCATCAGTCAACATTAGGCAATAGTTGGCTGTTGTTCCGATGAGTTCCGACCAAAATTGAGCCAGAGAAGTGGACACCTATCGCAAGCTTTGTGCTGGGTCTCTATTTGTCTCTGCCAAAATCTAAGGAGTTAACTGACACTATTTAATTCGTTGACTGTACCTTCAGAGCATCGATTAAAGTCTCAATAGAGAAGAAACATTTGATTATAAAAAATAAGAATAAAAATAAATGAAAAATATTATCAAATAGAGAGAAAAGTAAAAACTTACTGCATTTAGATGCTTCACCAATTCTCTGGAAAGCTGTTCCTCCGTCCGTACGATAATTTCAATCACTTTATAAAAATGGTACGGTTTTATTTCCAACGTATCTAAAATCCACGGGAACTGTCGCTGCGAATTGTACGAGTAAATAACAATTTCCAAGCAGCAAGCAAACAGAGTTTGAATGAAGATAGGTTGACTTAATGGTATCTGAAAAACAAACAGAAAGATTTGCATAAATGAACATGAAACAGGAACAAAAACTCACAGTCCGATCAGGGAACTTTGAAAAAAGTTAATGAAACGAAACAAATGATTCATCGTGATTTAAAAACTTACTTTGATGAGGTCTCAGAGACTATGAGGAAAATACAGGAATACTTTTCAAGAAATATACCCTCATGAACACAATTTGCAATTAAAAAATTAAATTTTCCACAAGGAGTGAGCTGCTTGTTTTGAGTTCATTGAATAACACTGCACAATCTCAACCAGCTAGGTAGGCAGACCATACTCTGGCAAAAGATCAAACCATCGGCTTGAATATTGTTTTGTTTTTACTGCCATCATTGTGCGTACGTTTTCTTATTTTTCATTTCCAACAAAATTTGAGGTGAAGCAAAAATATCTGTACAATGGACAAGTTTTGCATTTGGCCAAACAAATATTAGGACTGATTTGTTCATTGGACATTTTCAGTTTTGAACAATGCTTTTCTGGGCCCAACAAATGTTAGATAGATAGATAGATAGAATCCGTCTGTCGCCCCAGCTGCAGTCTTAGCTCTTATGCGGGTCTTTCACCGCGAACGACACACTTCTGCGAGGCTCCTTCATACCCATTCAAAAACCATTTGGTCAAGCGAGGATGTCAGTGGAACTGATCATCATCCAATGTCATGTTAGTTGATAGGCACTCAACTCCCATGTAAAGACTCACTTGGCAAATTGTTCGCACGGAGTCGCATTCAACGAGTTTGGGGGAAAGACAGGGTGCAAGGATGGGAAAGAGCACGGTGGACTCCGCTACATGCAGTAGATCCTACGCAGGAAAGGACTTCTAACAACCGACAGGAGGGCATCGGCTGCAGTGCTTGGTGTTTTGTATTTTACTCTCTCAATATTCCTCCTTTGTCTCATTTTTTCTCTTTGTTCTCTTCTCTCTTTTGGTTCCGGACAAAAGGGCTTTGATGAGCTACACCCCAAAATGGCAGATCTAACCTCACGTTTCTTTCACGAAATAATGGAAAGTTGGGAGCGCTCCCAATGCTACGTTACTGAGGGTCGGTCTAGAGTCCGACTTCCTCTAATTGCTGATTTTTACTTTCTCGTTTCATGTACCTCTCAAGATACTTACGAAGAGGTTAGTTTGTGGTGCCTCCATTTTTTTACGGTTCGATGCGGTCAGTTGAGTGATGTTCGATGCTTGCTGAGGTTTTTGAAGTGGACTTTGGGTCAAGGACCGTCCGTGCCGAACATTTGTTAGGCTTTGGACATATTTAACCCTTGGACTAGCTGACTTTATAGGCTTAACCTTACTTTGGACCAATTGAGTTTCTAGACTAAACATGTTGAAAAAAATGTCTGGCCACTGAAGATACTTTTGTTGACAATCCCCTGCGAAATTTTAAAAACTTTGAACTGTACGGGAGAAATCAAAGAGAGAAAAAATGCTTACCCTGTGATCGTGATTTGTTTTTTTCTCTTCACCGAGAATTATGTTGAGCAACAATTTATAAAATAGAGTTTTGGCAAGTTCCAGTCTTTTAGCAGCAAAGTCGATGGGAGTTTGGCTATTGGCATCACCACTATGACTTTCCTTCTTTGTGTACTTCTGAGAAAACAGAGCCGACAGCCTTTCAACTTCTTTCTCAATGTCTTCTTTTGGATTCTTCTCACACGAGCTACAGAACAAAAAAGAAACAGAAATTAGGGTGGGTGATAACCGTAATCAAGGAATTAAAAATGAAGAAGTAAGGAAATTCAAGCATATTCAAAGTCGTACAGGTTCGTACACAAACTATTTCAAGAGTGTAAAACAAATATTTTTTGTTTGTTTTTTGTTTTTTTTTTTGTTTAAATTGAAACCTTATTGAAGGAATTCAGCATTGTAATTAAACTAGAGGCCATTTCAGATAGCTTTGATTCTAACAGCTCTTTGTTTACATACGCGGAATCCAGTGTTACCATCCGCGTGAAAATATCGACCCCGCTCAATGCCCGAATCATCAGAACTTTTTGCCGCATAATAGACTCAGATAACTATTGTAATTAGTGAGTAATAAAAGATTAACTATTTTTGATGATTAACCAATTCCATTGCGCGGCAAAAAGCTAAAGTGGTTTGCATAGTGAGCAGGGTCAAAGTTTTCACACGGGTGGTAACACTGAAGCAAGCCTACAAGGAGTACATAGCATGTAAACAAAGAACTGTCAGAACCAAAGCTATCTGAAACGGCCTTTAATACTTACTGCTTGCATTAAATTTTAGGCTCACTTCGGTCCACTCATAATTAAATCGGGGCAAGCGGGTTTAAAATCAGCACTATAGTGTGCACTTTGCGCTCTATCAGCAAAAATGCAAACTAAGCAAAGCACTAGTTCCATGTACTGCCACTAAGGTGCAAAAGCGCTGTAAACATTTACCAAATGTTGCATGGTGCCTGAAAGAAAGGTCCGGGAACGGAGTTTGTCGAGTACAACCTGAGGAATGAATTTGTGAAGTAGAACTCGACACATGAGTGATAAGGTTTAATGATGTTAAATTAAATAAACAGAGGGGCTTACTTATAAATGGCCAGCAGAGCATCGCTTGGTGTTGACTGCCGACCAATTAACATGGCTTGAAGTCTGGCTACGCTCTGAGTTGCTGAAGCAACTGGAGTGATGTTGCTGTCTTTGACTTTTAAATATTTTCTACCCGTCAAAGGAGTTGCAGGGGCTAGCTGCTTTGATAGCTGTAACACCAAGAAAAGTTCACAGGATTATTAAATGAAAACTTTAAATAAAAACACTGAACAGTAAAGGTAGACACAGCAAAGCCGCGCCACGTTGGGCTTATGAGGCTGACAAAACCGGGGGGGGGGGGGGGGGGGGGGGCGAAAAAAATAAAGAAGAAAAATAAATCCGGTAATACTTAAATTAACGGAAATAAAATAAAAAAAATACCCTTGGCGCCGTGGGGCATTATACCGAAAAACCCAACGGCAGTCAACGTGTCAAATAGGTGAAATTTTATTCTTGATCCATAATTATTGAACAAGTTGGACAAAGAGCAAGTTCTGTCAATAATAACTTTCAAAGAGCAAAATAAATCAGTAGAAGTAGGGTTGCTCACATAATTCCTTAGAGCACAGAAGTATTTTGAGTGAGGAAAAGAAAAATGTTGTAAAAATCTTGATAAAGTTAAAAAGGAAAGAATTACAGACTTACAATTTCATTTTGCTGCTGGTCCAACTCTTTCTTCTTGGCTTTCATCTTCTCTTGAAAATTTTGTTCATCGTTCTGTCCCGCGAGTGTCGATGGAGAACCAATCTCGTTTAATCTATTGTCACCTGAAATTGATAGGAAAACGACTAAAAATAAGAGATCCGGCAATTAAGAGTGACAAACTACTACATAAAATTAATAAAAAGAAAATTACGATAAATACTGAGTAAACAAATGAGAGAATGCAGCATTTCTTCACAGACAAACCTCAACATTTTTTTCAAGTTTCATAAGCACCTCAATTTTTCCTCCACATGACTTACTCAGCTTGAGCAATTGAAATTGATCAATGAAAATATGAAAAAATGAAAGAGTTGAATTTGTTTTTTTTAAGAAAGCGAATGGTTAGGCCCTCAAAAGAGAATCTTGAAGAACTTACCTACCAAGCCATTAACGGATCACTTAAATTGGGAGCTTAAAGGAATCATCACTTGTAATAGACTGTTTTAGTACTGTGGTATATTGTATCGATTGCCATCTGAGGACCTCTGGTTCCGAACGAACTCTGATGCAATATAATTTCTCTATAGGTACATTTTAGAACAGGAATTTTGGCTATGAAACCAAGGAATTAATTCAACCTTTTTGAGATGAAGTCTAAGTCTTCTAAAATGCTCAGTTGTGCCTAGTTCCACAACTAAGACTGCCGAAATCAATAAGATATTACAGACAGAGACAATATATAATAGAGACCAATCACTAGTCGTGCGCGCTGTGGCTGCCTTATTTTTCGGAACTCAAAAGGACGTAACTCAACGAGCATGACGGAGCACCATCCAACATGGACCATACGTTGACTGATGCAATTTCGTTGCTTTGGTTTCATTAGGGAAAAATCTCAACGACTTTTCTCATCAGTCAACGTATGGTCCATAATTGCACTGTTCTGTTGAGACCCCAAAAAAAAAGTTGCCACCACGCGCAAACATGGGCAAGATAGATAGTGCGTGGTCTCTATTATATATTGTCTCTGATTACGGATTAAATAATTCATTTGGAGGTTGGGGTCATCCAATTGTTATTGTTGTTGTAGTGGAATGGGCAGGGATTTGCGTGATTCTAACCTCCAAATGCATCGTTTCTTTTGTAACACCTTGTTGATTTCTGCAGTTTCAGCTGTGGAACCAGGCATGATTAGGCATTTTCAAGAATGTAGAATTAATATTCACAAAAAGATTGCATTAATTTCTTGGTTAAGTAACCAAAATTTCTGTTCAGAAATGCGCTTAAAGGGAAGTTACATTGAACCAGAATTAGTTTAGAGCCAGAGGTCCACAAACGACAATCAATACAATATATCGCTGTACTAATACAATCTACACAGCTGATTAATTGGGACTCTTGATTGGTGATTTACAGAGATTTGAAATTTTAACTATCACCTTAAAATTCAATTTCTTCTTTTTGAGGTAGAGAGTGTGCGTAAACTGATTCTAGAGGCCTGACCATTCAATCTTTTAGTAGAAAAAAAAAGATTATATAACTAAGCTGTTAATTGTTAGACTTTGAGCAATATGACGCCGCACCAGTTGACTCTTGAGGACAAATCAATTACTTTCAGGGGAATGCTACTCATCAAGCTTTGATTCAGCACCAAGCATCTACAGTTTCAACGAAATTTTACAGTCATAAAAAGGCCTGCACGGAAAAAAAAGAATGGTGTAATTTACCATTCGCACAGCTGATTTTGACCCCTACCAGAGTGAAGGTAAACTTGACCACAGTTAAGGAACATTTTACCAGGTATCAAGTGAAATTGACCTGATTCCTGGTCAAATGTTCCATAACTCTGGTCAAGTTTATCTTGACTCTGGTAGGGGCCAAAATCAGCTATGCGAATGGTAAATTACACCATTTTCTTTTCCCGTGTGCGGGCCAATATTTGAAATCATTAGATAAGGCTGGTAGACTGGATAAATGAAGGGATGCTATTGGTCCCTTTAAAGTGTTTATCAAAAAGTAGAGCTCTATAACCAAGTATCCCTCCGCTACATTCAATAAGCTATCAGCTGCTTGAAACACGCCGATACCTGGCAAGCGCTCTACCACTTGACCTCTTTCATCGGTGATAGTCAAAAGAATGTAAAACAATACACCCAAGTCCACATGGTGAGCCCATTTTAAACAATTACTTCCTAAAAATTGGGCAACAACTGCACAATTGCACAACGATTGGGCCACAGCTGTACAAGGGGACTTTTCCGGATGATTGCAAAATTTCAACGCAATCTTAGATGACCAATCTTTCGTAAAAAAAAATAAAATTAAAAAATAAATTAAATAAAAAATGAAAGTCTAAAAATACAATTCATCCCAATGATTGCAAAGTTTTAACACAATCTGAGACGGTCAATCTTTCGTAAAAAAAAAAAATAAAATAAAAACTGAAAGTCTGAAAATACAAATCAAACACCAATTTTTACAATGTGAGCGGGAATAATTGAACTTAGTGTTATTACCATGCAAAAGAAAATGCCATGCAGCAACTATTTACAATAGGATATTTTAATCAAAGTTAAAATAGTTGATACCTTCAAACATCAAAGAAAAATATCTTACACCTCCCAATGATTTGCTATTTCTTTCATGAAAATTAGGTGAGATTAATTTCATCATTTTGAAAAAGCTAAAACCTTAAGCTTTAAGCCTTAAGCATTGGCTTTAAGCTTTTCTAAAAACCAGCGACTGCAAATAATGAGCTATGATTTATACGAAGATGACAAATGAAGCGTGAAAACTAAAACCTCGATAACTTTAAAATTTCTCGACCAAATTCCTTCAAATTTTTGGCAGTTCATCCTTAGGCAATGAAAAGCGTTGCTAGAAAGTTTTGAGGGAATCAATTTATATTTACTGCAACTTTTTGCCTGGAAACTAAATGAGCGTCGAGTGTCACATACATACGTACGGACAGCAACGATAGCGTAAGGTGCTTGCGCTACAGGACAGCGCCTACAAATGACAGGTTAGGTCACCCCTAATCCACTCCTAAGCTATTGGCTGCTAATGAGGTCATTGGATACTATTCCACCCAACTTTTATCCACCGAGGATACCATTGCAGTCCCTTTAAGGTTTGTTTGGTGAAACGGCAGTTTTAATAGAGCTCTTGCCAACTTAAGCTTGAACTGACTAACTTTTTGTCTAAAAATGTTATCTATTCCGTTTGACTGAAATAAAGATGAAGAACGGGACAGGGCAACAAAAAAAAAAAAGAAAAAGAAATCTCACCTTGAGAATTGTGATTCCTAAGAACTCTAGATAATTTAGGATCTTCTACGTCCGTGGTATTCTCTTCGATATGATCTTCTAAGAATTTATATTTCACTGATAGAATAACGTGAGAGGGACAGAAAATAAATTATGATAAATATAGTGATGATTTGAAAATGGGAAGTTTAAGAACAGAGGAACAAACAAACCAACAAACAAATAAAAATGAAAACTCCAAACAAAGAAATGGACTAGAAATTAATGAGTAGATTAAAAACAAAGCATTAAAAACCGCACGCAGATTGGGAATAGTCAGTAGAGAATTAAATCAAAACAGCAGAGTCAGGAGCCGAATCAAGTTGAAACCAGAGATGCTATTTTGTGTATATTTAATGGCATTTTTCAATTCATCAATGATTTCACCGATTGAGAAAAGATTACACAGTTCGGTTCAGCGTATGACCGTAATGCACAAAAATACTATCATCTGTAAACTTTTTCTCAACCTCAAAGTCGTTGATGACTTAAAAAAGCTTGCAGAGATTTTAATACTTTAATGGGGGTTCCACCGATTGAGAAAATATTACAGATGCAAGTATTTCCGTGTATTACAGTCACGCTTTGAACTGAGCTGCGTAATCTTTTCTCAACCGGTCGAATCATCAGTGAATTGAAAAAATGGCATATGATATAAACAAATGGCAGCACTGGTTGAAACACCCGAAGTCATACTTCGGTTCAACCGATGTCTCGAATCTGAACCGCCGACCAATCAAAAGCAAGCATTCGTGAAAAGTGAGGTTAAGTATGCTAGTTCAAATCAAGTCAAACTTTTTGCTAACTTGATCGCGCCCCAAGGGTGCAGGAAGCTTTTCCGTTAGAAAAATCTTGCAGGTTAGCAAGAGAGTCTATTATATTATAATCCAGCAAAAGATTATCATGAATTTTTATCTTTTCTTTATTTGCTTCACAAAGCATGTTTACTATTGACCATTGTTAGTCATCTTACAGCATGCTTGGTGCAAGATGGTTCAGGAGCGTTTTTTTTTTTTTTCAAGGTCAAGTGTTGTTCTTTTTGAAATTGGTAAAAACATTAGAGGGAGGAAGCTGCATTAAAAATTCACG
The DNA here is from genome assembly GCA_011764245.1 of Trialeurodes vaporariorum. Classification (NCBI taxonomy): domain Eukaryota; kingdom Metazoa; phylum Arthropoda; class Insecta; order Hemiptera; family Aleyrodidae; genus Trialeurodes; species Trialeurodes vaporariorum. Next base: position 17,074,018 of record VMOF01000369.1, on the reverse strand, counting down.
TTGGACTTTAGTAGCTACGATAATTAAGGTGATTCCACACCTGTCTGAAGTCAGATACTAGCTCAAGAGATAGAGCTACCAGTCTCACTTTTGTTGAGAATTTGACTTTGAAGGCTTATAATTTTAATCTAAAAGCATTAATCTAAAAGGGTGTTCCCAGAGGAACTGCATAGTTTTATACTCAACTGTTTGAGCCAAATTTCAACAATTTTGGTCTCATATTGATGGAGAAAATAAGCACCGAAATTATGGCAGAATATTAGGCTACACAGAGGCGTTTTGTCACAAGATAAAACGCCTACTCAGCCTAATATTCTGCCAGAATTTTTATGCTTGATTTCTGAGTCAATCTAGGACCAAAATTGTTGAAATTTGGCTGAAAATGGAGCAAAAAATTACACTGTTCTAGTGGGGAGGCCCTTTTCGATACATTCTTTCAGAGAATAATTAAGCCTTCTAAGTCGAATTCTGAAAAAGAGACTGGTGGCTCTATCCAACCAAAATCTCACTTCTGACAGGTGATTTCAGAAAAAATTTTCCAGATTTCAACCCGGCGGTTAACGTCACTGGTCGCTTTCGGGAAAATCCATGTTTTTGGCATTTTAAATTGAATTCAAAGAAAAAACGCAAAATTCAATAGCGTCAGCACCTGCAAAATTTGTTATGAATTTTTATGGCTCAAAACAAGCTAAATTGGTTGAGAATTAAGGCCGTAATAAAGCTTAGTGAGTGTGAGTGCAAGTGCTAATATGTCCATTTGCCTCACTCGCACTTATTGAGGCTTATGGGAATTTTTGTATATTTCAGCTGGAAACTTTCAGGATATCTTCCTGAGGAATATTTGCAAGTGCTGACATTCTTCTTTGTACTTGTAGCGTAAATTCATCAATTTCAGCCAAAAAATGTTGGCTTTTTGAGCAGCGCGACATGGTGTCCTTGGTTTGAACTAATTGATCCTTGAATTATCTAAAGAGATGTCTTAAGCCCACTTGATTATTTTGTTAAAATTCTTTGATGAACGCAAAAGGCAATAAGTGCAAAATAAAGGATGGCAAATAATTGAAAAAAGAGGAAAGTAAAGAAAATAGGAAAAAAAAGCAATGTACAACAACAACAAATCTTAACTGGGGAGGGATTGAAATATTCCAGCTTATTTTACCTAAAAATATTCTTTCATCAAAATCGCCAACGCTTAACACATACTCCTCGTACTTTTTGTTGATTGCTTTCAAATTGTGATCAAAGTGATTAGTTTCTAAGATACCAAAGTTGGCATTGCTGTCGTGGCCTTTCAAAGTCTGTAAAAACAAAAGAAGAAAAAGATTGAAGTTCACAAAAACCAACAAAAACCAATGAGCTATACCATAGTGGGGTTAATACACAAAATAGGGCAGTTTTGGGGAAACCACAAAATCCGCAGAATCTGCAAAATTTGTCCGCGAAATCGCCCGAAAAAATTTGCAAAATTCCATTCCAGAGAATTTCGACATAACTGTGCCAGAATACGCAAAAAACAAGGCTTGGAAGGGGGAAAAAAAATTAAAACAACGCAAAATCGGGCATTTGCGGAGGAGACTACAAAATCCACTGTTTCAACAAAATTCGCGAAATTGCATGTTTCTGCGAATTTCGACGTAACTCTGCTAGAGCTCGCAAAAAGCACTGCTCGGCGGGAAAGGTCACCAGCCCTAGGACTGAAGCAACTTATATTTTATCTTTACGTTAAGCTTTAAAATTTTAAATGAAAAAAAAAAAAAATACCCCAAAATTCCAAAAAATGATGAGGAAAAGGTGATAAATCTTCTTCGTGAAGGTATCTTTACAATGTCAAGGAGTTAACGCAAACATGACTGGCATAACAGGAGAAAAATGCTCATAACATGAAGAAATATTGCAAAAATAGCGAAAAGTGAACATCACGAAATTGGCAATATTTGATCACGAAAACAAGGGTTTCGACTTAACGATAAAAAGGTGGCTCTAACTATGATGTACGTTTGCAAAAATAGCGAAAAGTGAATATCACGAAATTGGCAATATTTGATCACGAAAACAAGGGTTTCGACTTAACGATAAAAAGGTGGCTCTAACTATGATGTACGTACCTGACCAAAGAATAATTTCCTGATATGTTTTTGCCAGAAGTATTCTTTTATGCTCTTAGCTTCTATTATGAGCCCTTCGTGCCTGTTGCAAAGGTGGTGAATGATGCAAGGAGGCTCTGATGGAACAGCGTAATCCTTCTCGAAAAAGTTACTCGGCAAGCCTACGGAACAAACAAGAAGCCGTGAAATGGTGTACATTTAACAACTACAAACCTAGATGGTGGAAGTGGTAATAATAGTCGAGCTCCGTCACCCAAAACAATTTAAATTTTAATGTTAATTTTGTTCAGATTTCAAAGCAAACGACTGGACTGAAAATGAATTTCAGAGTTAAGGGGCGATCGCAAACCTACATTTTTCCGTCTCTGACCTGCATACAACAGAATGGGTCTGTTGCAAACTTTTGCTACAGCGCTATGGAGTGTTCAATCTCATGTAAAATCGCGTGAAAAGTCCATTGGTGGCATCAGAAAGTCATAAAATGCAGTATGAAACTCACGAGAGACGTTTAATGAAATCCAAGATGGCGGTAAAATATCAAGCAACCTGTATGCATGCACCACGAACATCCAAGGATAGCCAACCACACAATATCGATCACACCCAATCAGCAATCAAAACGTAAATAAACGCATAGCCTGTGAAGCTGTGAGCACAGAATAATACAATCAGAACGGAAACTCTGTCGGATTTTGAAGCAAATTCGTTTCGTGTCCGCCATGTTGGGATATAGGATGTTTACATCTGGATTCGCGCGCGAATAAAAAAATATAGGACATGATCCGCGAAATTTTCATTCTGAAATGCCATAAGAAGAAAAGTGAGGCCGGAAACTTAAGACTTCTTTCCAGAATTTACAGAAATAAATGAGTTTCAACACGAATCACACACGTCCGCCATGTTGGGATGTAGGACCACAGCGTTGCCTATTAGTGCCATTAAATTCCAAACTTGCTTCCATTGGCTCTTATGGGAGTTTCCGTTCTGATTGTATTATTCTGTGCTGTGAGGTTGTTAACGTTGGCAATCCTTGGATGTTAAAGGTGCATGCATACAGATTGCTCAATATTTTACCGCCATCTTGAATTTCATTAATTGTCTCTAGTAAGTTTATTATCGCACTTCATGACTTTCTGATGCCACCAATGGACTTTTCGGGCACTTTCACATACGATGAAACACTCTTTATCGTTGTAGCAAAAGTTTGCAACAGACCCATTGCTGCAGTAAAATAGTTCAAAGGGAGTCATTGACAAAACCAACAATCAGTTTAAAACAAACAGACTTTATGGCAAAAAAACTAACTTATTTTTTTTGCTTCTCATGTATTTGGTCCCTCGAACTTTGATCTTTGAGGTCATTGATAACCCTAATGTCTGTTTTCACTTACAACCGGTGCAAATTTTGGAAAATAACACATTTCATATAAATTCTTTCCAGAAATTTAAGACTTTCTAAACCTATACTCACTAAATTTTTGCTTCTTGAATTTTTTGGAAGAACAAAAAAAAAAAGCCCTCCCCCTAAATGATACTAATGACAAACAGATAGTGTGATCAGAATAACTACCTGGAAAGTTTGGGTTGAGGAGATCTCGACGATCGCCCATGAGAGCGTTGGCGAAAACATAATCGCAGCAGGCAAGGAGCAAATGATAAGAATTTACGAGATCATCGCTGACCTCTGGAAATTCTCCCTTGGCAGCAACAAACAGAGTCCAACAGAAATCTAATAGTCTGCTAGCTGTGCACGGCATGGATCTGGGAACAAATGAGACACATGAGGTTTTGCGATTCATTAGATTTTACATTGATTTGAAAATGCAGGATATGGTGAATTATCGATATCTACTGTCGAAAGATCTTACATTCACCAATGGGGCTCTTGCTAAATTTAGTTATAAGCGATTGAAGAGTATGTTCTTAGGTACACTCCAGCAAGAACTACAGTGAACATATTGAAAAATTACAAAATTCACTCACAGACTTGCAAAATGACTTCAAAGTTTACGGCGTAATGGCGGAGCTATGCGCAGGTATCACGGTAGATTCCTATCTAGTTTGTCTCTCTCTCTATAGAAGCACAGAGAGAAAAGTCTCAAATTAAATAGGAATCTCCCATGATGCCTGCGTGGCTCCGCCAACACGTCTTAATCTTTACATTTTGGGACCCTGCAAGTGAATTTCGTGATCATTTTATGTTTCCATCGTTATTTTTGCTGGATTTTACTCAAGAAATAACAATTCGATTGCTTCCAGTACAATTTAGAAAGAACCTCATTAACATTTTGTTTTTCTCAAAAAACTTTACAATTTACTGTTAATTCAACTTTTATAAAACAGTAACACTCAGGCGGCAACGCTTCAGATTCACCTTGCGTACATCATATTTCAATTTCTTCACAATTCAAAAGGCGTCAAGCCTCACAAGCAAAATATGTTGCTCTTTGCAGAAATATTGGTAAACAACAAAAACTTACTTTTGTTTCTTTGGAGGATTTGCCTGCGATGTCTGTCCATCAGATATTGGATCGAGGAACAGATCTGAGAATATCGGCTGGAACTTTTTGAAAATGACCATAGAGACAGCAAAGTTTCTTTCCAAACGATCAATCTTCTTCTGGAAATCCTGATTTAAATTCGCCATATCCGCCCATTTTTTGGCTTTACTAAAGAATTGTATCAAACTGCAAGAGGAAGAGATAAAACAAATTTAGCAAAACCAGGTGAAAGACAATAGGAAATATTTTGGAGTAATTGACAGAGGAATAAAAATATGAAGCACAGGAAAAAAACAATAATTCGAGAGTCTCTGTGAACTAAGTAAGCCAGATATTCCATTTTTATAAAAATTGATAAACGATCTGAGGCAGGACCATGGGGCACTGCATCTCAGAAGCCACTGTTACATTCAAGGTCAAATAGTAATTTATGCATTAGTGGATAAATATTTTACCGCTGTAGGTAGTAGATCATCATAGGGTAATCCGAGTAAATTTTGAAATGAGTCCACGAGGACACAAAAAGGTACAAAAAAACACTTGTTAATGTTGTTGTCTCCGGGGGGCTGATCGCATAGGATCGAATGATAATCGAAAACAGTAAATCAAACGGGCTTGCTACTGCGCAACTCGATCACGCAGGTAATTAGTCGTAACCACTTCTTCACCACTTCGTACTTCAGTCAACAGAGATTCTGACCGGTCTCTGCTCGCCGGAATCTCTGTCGACTGAAATACAAAGAGGTGAGGAGGTGGTTACGACTGGTTGCCTGCGTGATCAAGTTGCGCCGTAGCAAACCTGTTTGCTTTAACGTATTCCATCAACATTTGATCCGATAGTGATAACCATTACAATTCAATCCTCATTTCTTGCAGAAAAGATTACTTTATCTGTGATGTAGTTTATGTATGTATGTTGAAAACTACTGCTATTCTTAATCTTTTCTGCACTGAGGCAGTGGAGGGATGAGTTCCAGAACGTGACATTTTAATGTTCTTGTGGAAAAGCACTTAGCAGTATGGTCTAATTAGACTAACCTCACCCTTTTAATCAATTTTTAGTTAGTATTTTATTCTTGCTTTTTAAAATTTATTTTTTTGTCATAAATTTAGAGCCCCTCCGCACAAGTATTAACTTTAGGAGGTGGTTGTTCTGTGTTACATTCATTTTGTTTTTCGTACTTCATTTAATGAAATTTCAATTTCAATTTCACTATCACCTTCTGAGCAGAAAAGATCTATGGTAACTGGAATTTTAAAGACTTCAAAGTTGACGCGGAAATCTTACACAATGAAGAAATGAAACATTGAGCAAAGTTATGAAAGAAAAAATAAAGCTTACCTTAGATTACATAATCTCAGCAATCTGGTCAGACTAACTAAGTTTCCTTCGACAAAGGTGACAGGTGGGCCCACAGTTACTGGTGTTACATTTCTGCAAGCTACATAGAATGCACAACCCAACCAGTGTAGTTGATCACCCTGCACAAAATAATAAAATAAATAGAAACTTTCTTGCCTGTCATGGTTTTACTTTCTCATGCTTAATCTTTAATTTTCTTAGTGATATTTTTAAAAATTGAGGAGTTATTTGATAAAAGGGCACACAAACAAGCAAAATATAGTTTGGAGAAAATTGTGTTGGTAAAGTTTAGAGGGGTTTGTGCTGTTGGAATTGAAAAAAATTGAGAAACGTGAGAAGGAACAAATTTTCACTAGCCAGAGAGCAATGGCACTCAACTAATCTGTATACTGCTATATTGTTCCAGCAAACCTACTTCAAACATCAATTAAATGTTTTCTGAAGCATTTATACAACTGTGTTAAACCAAAACAATCTCTGTAAGTCCAGAAAGTACCATGGAATAAGAAATCAAAATTAGCGATCACTACCCATTTACTAAATAACTCCTCCATTTATAAAAGCGTGGTAACGCACATCTTGAAAGTGTTAGACATTTCAGATAATACACCTTTTAATTTTGTTTCCTGCAATGCTTCTTTGTCTCAAAAAAAAAAAAAAAAAAAAAAAAAAAGCTGATTGACTCAGAACTCAGTAGGTACTCCGATAAAAATCAATTGATGCCTCCTGTCCAACCACCGCCAGTCGTTCATATCATATCTTTTGAGCGTATACAGGAATTTGTTTCTCTCTTCTTTGGACACTTGAACCCATGTGTGAGAAAAGGATAGCAAAGGGGGTCATCACTTCAGCCTCTATCCCCATTATTTTCAAACGCATGCATTCAAATGGAAGGAAAGAGAGAACGTCAAATTTTTATAACCGCTTATGACTCTGCCTGAACTCATTTTGACGAGAGTGTTCCTACCGAACAGTAAAAATAAGCAATAGAAATTGAAGGGTTAAAGCATCGAAGAGTTGATTTGGGTATTGAGTGTAGCTGTGTTGGCAAAACGGAAAAAAAAGATTAGTGAAAATAACCATACGGATACCTGATTTTGGCACCTGCTAGATGTTATGGTAAACTTGACCAGAAGTATGGTACATTTACCGATACTTTGAGTAAATTCAACATGCAATCAGGTAACATCACCTAGTACCTAGTCAAAACATAGTATACTTCTGGTAAACATTACCATGTTACATCTAGCAGGTGCCAAAATCAGGTACCCGAATGGTTATTTTCACCATAGTTTTTTTTTCCGTGAAGGAATTGGGGTGGATAAGAAGAGAGGATAAAATGGATCCAGAACTCAGCATTACAACAATAAGGCACGGCTGTGACAAGGACACAATGCGGAAGGGGGAAGGGGGGGCGTGGTGACAGGGAGCTCATACATTCATGAGGTAACCCAATGGGCAGTAGATGGTTTTCAAGGGGGGACCATTCCCCCTTAAAATCACTCTACTCTGATTGTGAGCAGATAGAGCATCGTAGTTGATCCGAGTTGCTTCACGTGATGGATTACGATCTGACAAAGGAAATTTTCTTACCTATACACAGTCAGTGACACTTGCTGAAACTGGATATAAACACAACCATTACACACCCTGAATTGTTGAACTTATCTTTAACAACTGCCAGCTTAAGGCTGGAAAATTCAACTCTGGGCGTACTCATCATACATGCATCAACGCTCTGCTAAAATGCTTGCTTTTCAACTAGATTAAATAGTGATTCATGAAAGGAAAAAAAACTACTTGCATGCAGGAAACAAAAAATTTATAAAGCCTTGTAAGGTCGATAACGAGAGAGTACAATAGTTTTCACTGTTTATAGAAAAAGCAGATGAAATACGGTCAAGTTGTATTCGATAAACAAACAGAGGTCATTTCGGATGAGTTAGCAGATGACAGTTCTCTCAAAGGCCATTTCAATACATGGTGACATTATTTCCTGCACACAAAAACCCATTTATGACTTGTAAACATTGAAAGCTGTCATCAGACAACTCATCTGAAAAAACCTGTGTTTGAAAGGGATGCGTCTACATTATGATATAAATCACTATCTCACTAGTAGCTAAGAAAAGCTGCTTTCAGCCAACTAAGCTTTTTAGTATCCACACAACTTACAAGCATTTACGTAGGACTAAAAGAAAATTTCATAAATTTAGACAGCTTTTCGTGGATACAGGGTAGGGATAACGATCTTCTGAGATAACTAGATCTTGTCATGGGCCAATAGGTCTTGCAATGAAAGGCGTCATCACTTAAGGTGCTTCGCTTCAAATTAATGCAGTCACAAAGGAATGAAGGCATAACACTACAGTAGAATTTAGAATTCAAGTGAATTTCATGGCAGAAAGACCGCAGAAAGTAAGGAGCATGTACTTGTAATTAGGAAACAGAGAGTAATGCGTCTCACAGTTGTGAATGAAAATTAACAAGCGCATTCCTCCGATCAAGGTGATGAAACAGGTAAACAGTCAAAAGCTCTGAAAAAGACTAAAATTACAGTAGAATTATGAAGAATCAGAGAGTACTGAACTAAATCCAAGAAGAAAACAGGACTTAAAAAACATCTTTATAGACCAACAGCTGAAAGGAGGGAAAACCAACAAAGGTCCAAAACCCTTTCAGCTACAACTAAGTCCAACTTTGTAGAAAATAATTTCAATTCAGATTAGTCTGCGATGCAACTTGATGCAAACGAAAGTTACCTGAAGTATGAGGCAAAGAGTGTGAAAATAGACGAGAAGTATGAGGCAAAGAGTGTGAAAATAGACGAAAAAGATGGAAAACTTACCTCTAAAGAGTAATTTTGCCGTATTGTTTGGAAACTTGTCCAAGCTTGCTTGGCAGCTTGTTTGTCCATATTTAAATCGACACATAGTTCCAGATATTTCTTGTACACCTCATCATTTTCATTACCACTCACCCCCATTTTTATGGTCATGAAAAACGAGCTTAAATACACTAAAGAGAATTAACTTAAATTAAAATTTCCATCAGAAAAAAATGAGAATTGCGAAGACGAAGCGAAGAAGCACGAAAAAGCGAATAAACTAACCCCAAAACTCGGCTTGGTTCGGGCCTACGACAGAAAGCGGGAAACACTGATATGGGAATACATATTGCCAACTGCGTGACACAACAACAATATCAAGATCGTCCTCAAATCCATATTTATTGGAAAAGGAAACGAAGAACTGTGATAGAAATCAGCTCGAGTAAGTTTCATAATTAATATTTTAACCATTAATGACGGTGAAAATTAAAAATATTCTGCTTCGATGAAAGCATGATTACTAGTAAACTTTCACTTTGTTTGTGATGACGTAGCGCGGCTCTGAGCGGCAAAGACTAGGTAAAAAGACAACTTCTTTTATTATCGTCCAAAGATGTCTTTTTATGACTGCCGAAGAAAAGATTTCTAGTTTTTATTAGTTGCCATGTTAGAAATTTTGCACCGTGCTAACGTCATCAGAGTCTTTTCGCGCCCTTTCATTCGAGAGTGAGAGAGGCCGCGGGTAAATTCAAAATGAAGCGCTTGACATTTTTTCGCGAGGGAGTCTGAAGTCTTTGTGGGAGTCAATATGAACTCACACTCACACAGCAAAGTCTAAAGGTGAAACGAGAAGAGACAAAAAGCCTATGTGAGCGGCTGGCGGGCATCAGGTGTAGGTTATGAGTTTCCAGTTTTATGTTAGGGACAGTGGCGGCTCGCCAGGTGAGGCAAGTGAGGCGACAGAGAGCCATCGCCTCACATTTTTTTAAGTTGGAGAAAGAAAAAAAATTAAAAAAGTAACATATAAAGGTTGAAATGGTTATTATTCCATCATCCTTTGTTTCAATAGTCCAAAAAGTATGAATGGAACATAAAATTTTCAACAAAGTTTATGTGAAGAGCGTTTCAAAAAAAATCCTGTGCTCCTCTCATTTTGGTCGCCTCACCTCCACGAGCCGCCAGTGGTTAGGGATGACCGGGCTCTGGTATTGATACTTTGGTTCAGTATCGATACTTCAGTTCAGTATCGATACTTCGGCTCAGTATCGATACTTTAGTACCTACTGATACTTAAGTAAGTAAAAAGTGGAATAAACAAAAATTCAGGCCCCAAAAAAAATACAACTTGTTTAACAGTGGAAAAAATGTGAATTATTTGATCAAAACTTAATTTATTTGAAAAAATGATGTGGTTCACTTAAGCTTAGTGATGTGCAGCAACAATCGACTTTAGCATTATAACGATGATATCAGCATGGGTATCGGAACCCGTTTGATACCGATACTGCCTAGTATCGAGAACCCAGTGTCGATACTTTCAGGTCCAGGTATCGATACTTCGGTATTGACATACCCATCTCATGTAGATGGGAATTGGGAAAGTTTCCCCTCCTCAAACCCTTTCTAAGTCTGGAAACGCCCAGTTAAAATTTTCTTTTAATATATCATTGTTTTAGAGAAATATTTTGAGGGCTTCCATTTTTCCTAATCCAAAAAAATGTTTCTAAGGCATGTTACGGCCACATGTCTCCCCAGTGTCGATACTTTGAGGTCCAGGTATCGATACTTCGGTATCAACATACCCATCTCATGTAGATGGGAATTGGGAAAGTTTCCCCTCCTCAAACCCTTTCTAAGTCTGGAAACGCCCGGTTAAAAAAATTTTCTAAGATATCATTGTTTTAGAGAAATTTTTTGAGGACTTCCATTTTTCCTAATCCAAAAAAATGTTTCTAAAGCGTGTTATGGCCACATGTCTCTGGGGTTAAATAATATGGTGGCTTTTCGGCACTTACCAGCAGTCATCATTAGATGGCTGGTGATCCTTATGAGGGGTTAAAACCCCTCTCAAGTACAAGCAGAGCCATTAGTCCTGCGTTGACGATTCGATGCAACCTGCATTACATGTACAATTAATGCTATCTAATCTTTCTTTTCTTTTGTTCCCTCAAGACGGAGAGAGGTTCGCACGTGTAGTGCGGATTGCGTCAAATCGTCGACGCAGGACTAATGGCTCTGCTTGTACCTAAGCACCATACATCTATGAGGAGAACGGTGTGGACTGTATTATTTGATCCACGCAATATTTGTGAAAAGTATTGGCATCGATCATTTCTACTTAACCCGTTGACGCACCGAGTCCCCTTTAGAGGACATAAACTTTCAGGGTATATGATAAAAAAAATTATGAAGTCAGCAATGACTGTGTTGCTACATTCCGTCCTCTTAACTTTTAAGTGGTCGGCAAATTTTCAGTTTCTTTATGTTTTTATTTCATTTTATTTTTCTCCGCCCTGGCAGATTTTTAGTACATACCCCTATGTACCCGTAGACCAGTGGACATTTTTTAACGTCCGTTTTGCTTAATACGCGTGCAATTATGAATGGCGTTTATAAACGACGTTGACCGCCGCAATAAAAAAATCCATTTGGACGTTTATAAACGGCTTTGACCACTTAAGTTTTAAAGTGACATCCTTTAACTCACTATGTAATGGTCCAATTTTGATTTTTTTGTTAATTTTTTGAAAATTCCAACTGAGAAAAATCTGAAATCAGATATTTTAATCTCTAATCCTCATGAATCATGCATCAACGCGCAACGGGTTAAATGTTTCCTGAAGATCATTGATATTTCCTTCGGAAAATTTATCCCTTCCTTCTCTCTCTCCTTATCTTTCCCTATCTTCAGTGGCGGCTTGTGTGATTTGGCAACAGTGTTTTTTCTTCTACTTAAACGAATGTTAAATGATAGATTCTCCAAAAGGCTGTCCCTCCTTGAGAATCAATTTTTTCACCAAAGTTCAAACAGGAAAATGGCATGGTTGTCAAATTGCATGAGTCATCACTGCCTTGAGGTCGTTTAAGAAGTGCAGGCGCACCCAAACCTAATAATAATAATCTTTGATAATCTTTGATGATAATCTTTGGAATTTTTCAACATTATTTTTCACATTGCATAGTAAAACAGAATGAAAATAAATTTGAACGTTTATTTTTAATTAAGGAAGGCTTTAGAATCAAATGGTCCAAGTCACAGGCAAGTTTTTTTTTGATTTGAAGTAATGGAAATTGAAAATTTGTCAAAGAATTATGGTGAGCTGCGCCTACACTTCTGAAACAAACTCTATCTTTCTCTCTTGCACTCTTTAGCTAAGGGGCATCAAGAGGAGGTGGGGGGGGGGGGTCTAATGACTCTCCCTCCTCTTCCCCTGTTCTATCCAAACATAAAGTTGGTGAATTGAGTTTCATGATTAAATTACTTGTCTCAGAATATGTAGTGGCAAAAATGAAGAAAAAAACTAGGTATGCAAGAAATTGTAACGAAAGCGTCAATGCATTTAACAAAAATAAGTATCGTAAAACTGTACATAAAAAGAAAAGACAAAAATCAATAAACAATCACAAAAATTAATTACAACTTTAACAACAAGAGTAAAGCTAAACAACTTTTTTCCTCGATAATTTGAGCAATTCTTATAACTTCAGGAGGCAGAGAAAAAGTACCAACAAAGAATCAACAGTTGAATAAAATGTAAAAACAGAAAAAAAAGATACAAACACAGCTTTGCCAAGGGCGCATAACTTGGTTTGGAAAAATCAACATACCGGTTGACTAAAATGTTGATTTGGGGTTAATTTATTTTATTTGGAACACAACTAACTAACCACAACAGAACACTCCCATTTTTTTACTGAGCCATGGCAGTTTGATTGTTCCATCGGAACAAAACTGAACACTCTAACCACTCTAAAAAATTGCGGTTACTTGTGTTTGCATGAGATAAAGGTAACCTTAAACCTGCAGGCTGATTAAAAACAATCATATCGTAATGCTATCGAGTCGATGATCAAGTGCGTGTAATCTTAGGGGTGGTGCCATTCCGATAGAAACCCTTCCATCTCTGTGGAGATTTGCCAATGACTCCTGAGGTATCGAAGAATTTCCTCTATCAGAATGGCACCACCCATAAGATAGTATGTACTCGGTCATCGACTAGATAGCATTACAATACAATGGGTCTGTTGCAAACTTTTGCTACAACGATTAAGAGAGTATAATCCACTGTAAAATCGTCTGAAAAGTCCATTGGTGGCATCAGAAAGTCATAAAATTTAATAATAAACTCACAAGAGGTGTTTAATGAAATCCAAGATGGCGGGGAAATATCGAGCAATTTGTATGCATGCACCACGAACATCCAAGGATAGCCAACCTCACAATATCGATCACAACCAATCACAACGTAGACAAACACATAACCTCTACCTCCTGTGAGGTTGTCAAAGTTGCCTATCCTTGGATGTTTGTGGTGCATGCATACAAATTGCTCGATATTTATCCGCCATCTTGGATTTCATTAAACGCCTCTTGTGAGTTTATTATTGCATTTAATGACTTTCTGATGCCACCAATGGACTTTTCAGGCGATTTACATCAGATTAAGTACTCTTAATCGTTGTAGCAAAAGTTTGCAACAGACCCATTGTTCATAAAATCAGCCTGCAGTTGCATATTGAGTTACTTGACCGGTTGACTTGTTTCCTCAACCAAGAGTAACCTGTTCCGTAGTGTTCCGTCCCGTTTCATGCATAAAAAAATTAGCCTTTGGACTTATTAGTCATAGACTCATGGGTCACAGATCAACAAAGCTTATGAGAGGAGATCCAATGTTGATTTGAAAATAGTCTATTACTTTGAATTGATTTGTAGGTGTTTCACTTTGACTGCTTTCTTTTGGCGTCTGATCAACTTCGCAAATTTTCAATGTGATGATGACATCCTCCTGAAACTAAAAGAGGAAAAGAGATTTAACAATCGGAATCACCAACAACGTACAAGAAGTACACTGAAAAAAAAAATCTGTTGATTTTACCGCCCAGCTGTTAAAAAAATGTGTAGCAGCCAAAAAAAGTTAAATCAACAGACTTGAGCGGTAAAATTAACCATCAGGGGGGTTCATTTTCCGGCTCAAGTCTGTTGATCCAACATTTTTTGGCTGCTACACATTTTTTTAACAGCCAAACGGTAAAATCAACAGATTTTTTTTCAGTGTAATGTAGGTAGAATTCGTTTCAAAAGTGTACTGTAGGCGCCGATTACCGATAATCTTTGGCAAATTTTCAATTTTCATTCGTTCAAATAAACAGAAAAAACTTGCCTGCAACTTTGACCTTTTAATTGACCTAATGAATAAGACCTTGACCTGATAATTTTAAAGCATTCCTCAATGAAATCCAACGCTTAAATTAATTTTCATTTATTTTTATTTCGTAGTAAAAGAAATGACGTTGAAAAATTCCAAAGAATATCGGTCTAGGTAAGCCTACACTTTTGAAACGACCTGCAATAAAGTTGATAATTTAAACACATGTTCTTCATCAAAATAGAGGCATTTAACCCTTTCATACCTGGTATACATTTCAATGTACATTTAAATAACATCGAATCTTACGGAGAAAATGGAAATATGATATGCACATCTTTTTATAAGAGAAAATTAAGTGCCCAGATCAGCGATGATAGCAAAAAATCTGTCCCTGAACAAAAAGTATTTTCCGGTTTGAAAAGGTTACGGTAAAGAATAGAAAGTTATAGGCAGTCCAAAATGTATTAATTGAAAGAAACCAAAGATTACCCAGAAGGGTAATATTCAAGGAAAAGAGCTACAGTAAATGATCATTGTCAAACCGTAAGGGGACTGGAAAAATAGATCCACACAACAGGCAATTCGACAAAGTTCAAATGCGATGTAAGTCGAACTATGTATCTTCAAAATCACGCAAAGTTCGACACATCAAGCTTGTTCCGAAAAACCTTTATGCTTCAAGAGAAGCTCTGTTTAAATCTCTAGACTAAATAACCCGTTTTTTGTTAGTCCCGCCGTGTTCCGCATTGCAATGTTTGCCTAACGAAGTTTGCCAAGCACAACTTGACACATGAGCGCCACCCGTAAAACGATTTCTGGTTAGGTGCTACTTTGGCCGGGGTTAGAGCGCAAACCTTAAGTATACGAGGAGTGGCATTTTACAATCTCTTGTTTTGTTCTGGTTAGGGGTTGAGCCTGCTTTGTTCTCACCCTCAAACCAGTAGGTTGGCTGTCCACCGAATTGCCTTGTGGTTGAGTCAAACTATTGGCTTGGACAAACCAAGGTTCGTAATACCTGGCCTTGAGGCAAGAGCACAAAACTCATGATTTGGTGTGAAATAGGTAAACGACGACAAAAATCAAAACTGCCATTTAGAAAATTGTACGAAAGCAATTTTTGATCAAAGAAAAGAATTTACCTTGAATCGCTGCAAATTTTCAATGGTCAGAATGCTGCAATTCTTTTTCAGGTCTACTTGCCAGGATGTTTCTAAAGTCTGAAAGAATGAGAGGAAAAATAAAGTTTTTACCAACAGCTTGAAGCAGAAAGTGAAAGATGGCAGTAGAAAACATATTTTTTTTTTACTGACTACTAAGCAGAAAATGAAAGATGACAGTAGAAATAATAGTTACTCAGGTTATTCCTAGGTTAGTACCTTAATTTAGGGAAATGAGATGATAAATTGTACTCAAATTTCAGACCCAAAAATTGTTTCCTGACAAAATTTCCACACTCTAACTATTAAAAGTCAATATAAATGAGCAAATGAATAATAAGAATAAAAATGAATAGATGAATGATAGTGAAAAATGTATTAAAAAACTAGAGGCCGGTGACCGCTTCGCGGCCAAGCGTTCCGTTTCGCGTCTTGCGCGTGATTTTGTTTATTCAAGCTAAGACTTTGACTTGATATCCACTCCCTAACTCCGTTTGCTATTCGCCCATCTAATCCTGCTCCAAAGGACGAAATCTAAAAACTTACTCTATTATTCCTGCAATACTAAAGTGGTATTTTCTCATGTACACCAAATGTTTAGAAAACAGGAGTCATCATTTGGAAGGGGCATAAATAGCATAACCCCCGCCCAAACCCCCTTGCATGAAACTTAACCTTTTAAGGGGTGGTCGTTCTCAAGAGGGCCCGATCCAAAAACCGTAAATTTTTTTTTGGCGCTCATGGAGCCGCCGAAACCCTTAGAATCAGCGCATTTGGATGCACCGTATTAGCGCATGTGGATTATACGATTTAGAACAGTACAGAGAAAAGAAGGAAGGAGAGAAAGAGATAGCGAGAGTGAAAAACCATGCTTTCACAATAAAATGAGAAGTTCGGGGTAAGCAAACAAATACGCATGACCGAGATCGCACACCTACGATAACCTTTCGTTGAACTGACATGACAATAAGACATTGCGTTTTAGTAGGTAAATCAAAATCTGTATAAAAATGGAAAAGAAACTTTGTGCGGGAAAAGTACGCCTTTTTCAAACAGCCCTTTATTAACGACAATAATTTGTTAAAATAGGTTGGCTCGGAAATTCAAGCAAACTTCATTTAACATTTTAATTTTTTAAGCTTTTGGACGTGAGGTCATTTACAACCCCTATTATTTGGGGTCATTCTTTCAGCGCTTTTTGACAATTGATGCTCAATGCTCAAAAGATGTCTCTCCATAAGTTTTTTGAAATTAGAGTGAGATAGCAGTACATGGGGGGGTTACGTGAGACCAAGAGAGACAGTTTGTCTTTCTTTGAAACGCTCATCACCAAGTCAGCACTAAATCAGTCTATTTCGAAAAAAAAAAAAAACGCCTTCATTTAATTTGACACACTTTGACTCCACAGATTAAAAAATAACAGATGTATACAATCAAATGAATCAGAAAAAACTACAAAAATACCCAAGAAATCTAACTTTTTTTTTTTTTTTTTTTTTTTTTTTTTTTTTTTTTTTAAAATTTGAAAAAACAGACCTTATAAAACATCATAACCTCACCGAGATGCGAACTAATACGAAACAGCTCAAATCGCCAACTTTGAAAGAGGATGTGTAACAATATTCTGGGTCCGTTGGACCCGTTGGTAGTATTCTTAGATAAATCACTTATACATTCAAAGTAAACAACACATTTTCAACAGGAAACCAATTATTTTCAATTACTCAGTAATATTCGAGAGCATATTATTGATAAGAGAAGAATAACCATCGTCTCAACTCATCATCACTAATAGTTTGGTTTCTTTAAAAATTCTCGAAACCTAGCCCAAATTTGCTGGGTTACAATCGAGATATCAATTCAACGCACCGATCTCAACAAAGTCATCTCTAGTTGATTGTACTATTCTATAAATCTGCGTTTAATACATATGATAAGTATCGAAGCTCTACTTCGCGAAGTTATACAGCAACCTCGTCGAGCCATCAATCAATGACTGTACAGTGCTGCCAGATTTAACATAAAATATACACATTTTACATTAAGTCTAAAGTGCCTGAATATTTTACAACACATCTAGCAGCACTGTGACTGTCCCATTGTTTACATCTACGTAAAATCAGTCATAAAAAGTCGAAGCTATACATCGATATCATACGAAGTGACTTCATTGAAGTCGCTATTAAAATGCTTCTATAACCGAATGTGTCCTTCCCAACGACCTCTATATTAGACCGGCGAACGAATACGAACCAGCGTAACCCGCAAGAAAGAAAGTTAGATTAGAAAAGAGGTGCTTGGCCGGATAGGAGCACCTCTGTTTGCACGTATTTTTATGAAGATGTTCTCTTCCGTTTTTCGCTTCTAAAACTCCTAATTTTACACGGATTTTGCTTTTCTTGGTCTTAATAGAAGGAGGATAGCTTGGGCTTTGACCTCCGCCCTACCGGGGCCGGTAACGTTTTTCGAAAATATAAGGAAAAAATAAGTCGTTGAAGTGGACACCCGTTGGTATGCTCTGAAGACCTTGCAAATCACGTTCGCCTGTTTGCGACGATTCAATCTGTCTACAAATCAGCTTTTAGTCATTTTTTTAGTCTACTCCTTCACTCTCAGTCCTTTTACTGCTAGATTCTTCAAAATCCGAAAAGTTTTAGTGGCTGAGGAGGTAATTTTTCTATACTGTGTAGTGTGTACCAGTAAAACCCCCCTGTGTTAGAGTTCGTAGTTACTTAACTTGAGTTCGTAATTTCTGTACGTTTCCCTTCTGGATGATTTTTCATTGCTAATATTGTTTTATCAATCTGCGCCATCATCAGTGTCTATTAAATACTGTGATTGTGGTGAAACCCGCCCGCCGTTAACTCAGGATGTCGGATCAAGCAGACCACTGAAAGGGTTCTGGTTAGTCATCATCAATTTTGTGAAGTACTCATCATGTCAGGAGTGATTCCCTCTTATTCCTTTGTTTAGTCACAGCATAATTCAGCCTTGAATCAGGATTCATCGTAAAATTCCTCTCTTTGAACCATCTGTGGTTTTTGCGCATTCTTCGGAATCTTAAAGGTGAGCTTGGAAGGGTAGGCAGAGAAAATGGCCTAAAAGATTTGGGTCAAGATTTCTACGAACAGCACCTAGAGGCTCATTCAGTTAAGTTCATGAAGTCGTATCGGAAAGTATTAGATGGCAGTTATATGAGGGGCCATGTTTCTTCATCGCACATTTTAGCATTTTTAGCTGCTGTGACTCGAAGTCGCTTACGGGAACACTTTGGGAAACGGACCGAACCGCCATAAGACGCAATGAGTGCGAGAGAGAAACCTTGAAACGCGAGAGGTCTCTCTCTCGCACTCGCGGTTGCTCACGGAAACACTTTGGGAAACGGACCGAACCGCCATAAGTTGCAATGAGTGCGAGAGAGAAACCTTGAAACGCGAAAGGTCTCTCTCTCGCACTCGCAGTCGCTTACGGGAACACTTTGGAAACGGACCGAACCGCCATAAGACGCAATGAGTGCGAGCGAGAAACCTTGAAACGTGAGAGGTCTATCTCTCGCACTCGCAGTCGCTTACGGGAATAAATTGGAAAACGGACTGAAACGCCATAAGACGCAATGTGCGCGAAAAGAAAACCTTGAAACGCGAGAGGTCTCTCTCTCGCACTCGCAGTCGCTTACGGGAATGATTTGGGAAACGGACCGAACCGCCGTAAGACGCAATGAGTGCAAGTGAGAAACCTTGAAACGCGAGAGGTCTCTCTCTCGCACTCGCAGTCGCTTACGGGAACACTTTGTGAAACGGACCGAACCGCCATAAGACGCAATGAGTGCGAGAGAGAAACCTTGAAACGCGAGAGGTCTCTCTCTCGCACTCGCAGTTGCTTACGGGACGATTTGGGAAACGGAGCGAACCACCATAAGACGCAATGAGTGCCAGAGAGAAACCTTGAAACGCGAGAGGTCTCTCTCTCGCACTCGCAGTCGCTTACGGGAATATTTTGGGAAATGAACAGAACCGCCATCAGACGCCAGAGAGAAACCTTGAAACGCGAGGGGTCTCTCTCTCGAACTCGCAGTCGCTTACGGGAACACTTTGGGAAACGGACCGAACCGCCATAAGACGCAATGAGTGCGAGAGAGAAACCTTGAAACGCGAGAGGTCTCTCTCTCGCACTCGCAGTTGCTCAATGAAACACTTTGGGAAACGGACCGAACCGCCATAAGACGCAATGAGTGCGAGAGAGAAACTTTGAAACGCGAGAGGTCTCTCTCTCGCACTCGCAGTTGCTTACGGGACGATTTGGGAAACGGAGCGAACCACCATAAGACGCAATGAGTGCCAGAGAGAAACCTTGAAACGCGAGAGGTCTCTCTCTCGCACTCGCAGTCGCTTACGGGAATATTTTGGGAAATGAACAGAACCGCCATAAGACGCGAGAGAGAAACCTTGAAACGCGAGGGGTCTCTCTCTCGAACTCGCAGTCGCTTACGGGAACACTTTGGGAAACGGACCGAACCGCCATAAGACGCAATGAGTGCGAGAGAGAAACTTTGAAACGCGAGGGGTCTCTCTCTCTCGCCCTCGCAGTCGCTTACGGGAATATTATGGGAAACGGACAGAACCGCCATAAGACGCAATGAGTGCGAGAGAGAAACTTTGAAACGCGAGAGGTCTCTCTCTCGCACTCGCAGTCGCTTACGGGAATATTTTGGGAAACGGACCCAACCGCCATAAGACGCAATGAGTGCGAGAAAGAAACCTTGAAACGCGAGAGTCCTCTCTCTCGCACTCGCAGTTGCTTACGGGAGCACTTTGGGAAACGGACCGAACCACCGTAAGACGCAATGAGTGCGAGAGAGAAACCTTGAAACGCGAGAGGTCTCTTTCTCGCACTCGGAGTCGCTTACGGGAACACTTTGCGAAACGGACCGAACCGCCATAAATTGCAATGAGTACGAGAGAGAAACCTTGAAACGCGAGAGGTCTCTCTCTCGCACTCGCAGTCGCTTACGGGAATGTTATGGGAAACGGACCGAACCGCCATAAGACGCAATGAGTGCGAGAGAGAAACCTTGAAACGCGAAAGGTTTCTTTCTCGCACTCGCAGTTGCTTACGGGAACACTTTGCAAAACGGACCCAACCGCCATAAGACGCAATGAGTGCGAGAGAGAAACCTTGATACGCGAGAGGTCTCTCTCTCGCACTCGCAGTCGCTTACGGGAACACTTTGCGAAACGGACCGAACCGCCATAAGCTGCAATGAGTGCGAGAGAGAAACCTTGAAACGCGAAAGGTCTCTCTCTCGCACTCGCAGTCGCTTACGGGAACACTTTGGGAAACGGACCGAACCGCCATAAGACGCAATGAGTGCGAGCGAGAAACCTTGAAACGTGAGAGGTCTATCTCTCGCACTCGCAGTCGCTTACGGGAATAATTGGGAAACGGACCGAAACCCCCATAAGACGCAATGAGCGCGAAGAGAAACCTTGAAACGCGAGAGGTCTCTCTCTCGCACTCGCAGTCGCTTACGGGAATGACTTTGGGAAACGGACCGAACCGCCATAAGACGCAATGAGTGCGAGAGAGAAACCTTGAAACGCGAGAGGTCTCTCTCTCGCACTCGCAGTCGCTTACGGGAAACTTTGTGAAACGGACCGAACCGCCATAAGACGCAATGAGTGCGAGAGAGAAACCTTGAAACGCGAGAGGTCTCTCTCTCGCACTCGCAGTTGCTTACGGGACGATTTGGGGAAAAGGAGCGAACCACCATAAGACGCAATGAGTGCCAGAGAGAAACCTTGAAACGCGAGAGGTCTCTCTCTCGCACTCGCAGTCGCTTACGGGAACACTTTGGGAAACGGACCGAACCGCCATAAGACGCAATGAGTGCGAGAGAGAAACCTTGAAACGCGAGAGGTCTCTCTCTCGCACTCGCAGTTGCTCAATGAAAACTTTGGGAAACGGACCGAACCGCCATAAGACGCAATGAGTGCGAGAGAGAAACTTTGAAACGCGAGAGGTCTCTCTCTCGCACTCGCAGTTGCTTACGGGACGATTTGGGAAACGGAGCGAACCACCATAAGACGCAATGAGTGCCAGAGAGAAACCTTGAAACGCGAGAGGTCTCTCTCTCGCACTCGCAGTCGCTTACGGGAATATTTTGGGAAATGAACAGAACCGCCATAAGACGCGAGAGAGAAACCTTGAAACGCGAGGGGTCTCTCTCTCGAACTCGCAGTCGCTTACGGGAACACTTTGGGAAACGGACCGAACCGCCATAAGACGCAATGAGTGCGAGAGAGAAACTTTGAAACGCGAGGGGTCTCTCTCTCTCGCCCTCGCAGTCGCTTACGGGAATATTATGGGAAACGGACAGAACCGCCATAAGACGCAATGAGTGCGAGAGAGAAACTTTGAAACGCGAGAGGTCTCTCTCTCGCACTCGCAGTCGCTTACGGGAATATTTTGGGAAACGGACCCAACCGCCATAAGACGCAATGAGTGCGAGAAAGAAACCTTGAAACGCGAGAGTCCTCTCTCTCGCACTCGCAGTTGCTTACGGGAGCACTTTGGGAAACGGACCGAACCACCGTAAGACGCAATGAGTGCGAGAGAGAAACCTTGAAACGCGAGAGGTCTCTTTCTCGCACTCGGAGTCGCTTACGGGAACACTTTGCGAAACGGACCGAACCGCCATAAGTAGCAATGAGTACGAGAGAGAAACCTTGAAACGCGAGAGGTCTCTCTCTCGCACTCGCAGTCGCTTACGGGAATGTTATGGGAAACGGACCGAACCGCCATAAGACGCAATGAGTGCGAGAGAGAAACCTTGAAACGCGAAAGGTTTCTTTCTCGCACTCGCAGTTGCTTACGGGAACACTTTGCAAAACGGACCCAACCGCCATAAGACGCAATGAGTGCGAGAGAGAAACCTTGATACGCGAGAGGTCTCTCTCTCGCACTCGCAGTCGCTTACGGGAACACTTTGCGAAACGGACCGAACCGCCATAAGCTGCAATGAGTGCGAGAGAGAAACCTTGAAACGCCAGAGGTCTCTCTCTCGCACTCGCAGTCGCTTACGGGAATAGTATGGGAAACGGACCGAACCGCCATAAGACGCAATGAGTGCGAGAGAGAATCCTTGAAACGCGAGAGGACTCTTTCTTGCACTCGCAGTCGCTTACGGGAATATTTTGGGAAACGGACCCAACCACCATACGACGCAATGAGTGCGAGAGAGAAACCTTGAAACGCGAGAGGTCTCTCTCTCGCACTCGCAGTTGCTTACGGGAACACTTTGGGAAACGGACCGAACCACCATAAGACGCAATGAGTGCGAGAGAGAAACCTTGAAACACGAAAGGTCTCTCTCTCTCGCACTCGCAGTCGCTTATATACGGGAATTTTTTGGGAAACGGACCCAACCGCCATAAGAGGCAATGAGTGCGAGAGAGAAACCTTGAAACGCGAGAGGTCTCTCCCTCGCACTCGCAGTAACTTACGGGAACACTTTGGGAAACGGACCGAACCACCATAAGACGCAATGAGTGCGAGAGAGAAACCTTGAAACGCGAGAGGTCTTTCTCTTGCACTCGCAGTCGCATACGGGCATATTTTGGGAAACGGACCCAACCGCCATTAGACGCAATGAGTGCGACAGAGAAACCTTGAAACGCGAGAGGTCTTTCTCTTGCACTCGCAGTCGCATACGGGCATATTTTGGGAAACGGACCCAACCGCCATTAGACGCAATGAGTGCGAGAGAGAAACCTTGAAACGCGGGAGGTCTCTCTCTCGCACTCGCAGTCGCTTACGGGAATATTTTGGGAAACGGACCCAACTGCCATAAGACGCAATGAGTGCGAGAGAGAAACCTTGAAACGCGAGAGTCCTCTCCTCGCACTCGCAGTTGCTTACGGGAACACTTTGGGAAACGGACCGAACCACCGTAAGACGCAATGAGTGCGAGTAAGAAACCTTGAAACGCGAGAGGTCTCTCTCTCGCACTCGCAGTTGCTTACGGGAACACTTTGCGAAACGGACCGAACCGCCATAAGTTGCAATGAGTGCGAGAGAGAAACCTTGAACGCAAGAGGTCTCTCTCTCGCACTCGCATTCACTTACGGGAACACTTTGCGAAACGGACCGAACCGCCATAAGACGCAATGAGTGCGAGAGAGAAACTTTGAAACGCGAGAGGTCTCTCTCTCGCGTTCGCAGTCGCTTACGGGAACACTTTTGGAAACGGACCGAACCACCATAAGACGCAATGAGTGCGAGAGAGAAACCTTGAAACGCGAGAGGTCTTTCTCTCGCACTCGCAGTCGCATACGGGAATATTTTGGGAAACGGACCCAACCGCCATTAGACGCAATGAGTGCGAGAGAGAAACCTTGAAACGCGAGAGTCCTCTCTCTCGCACTCGCAGTTGCTTACGGGAACACTTTGGGAAACGGACCGAACCACCGTAAGACGCAATGAGTGCGAGAGAGAAACCTTGAAACGCGAGAGGTCTCTCTCTCTCGCACTCGCAGTCGCTTACGGGAATATTTTGCGAAACGGACCGAACCGCCATAAGTTGCAATGAGTGCGAGAGAGAAACCTTGAACCCAAGAGGTCTCTCTCTCGCACTCGCATTCACTTACGGGAACACTTTGCGAAACGGACCGAACCGCCATAAGTTGCAATGAGTACGAGAGAGAAACCTTGAAACGCGAGAGGTCTCTCTCTCGCACTCGCAGTCGCTTACGGGAATAGTTTGGGAAACGGACCGAACCGCCATAAGACGCAATGAGTGCGAGAGAGAAACCTTGAAACGCGAGAGGTCTTTCTCTCGCACTCGCAGTCGCTTACGGGAATATTTTGGGAAACGGACCCAACCACCATAAGACGCAATGAGTGCGAGAGAGAAACCTTGAAACGCGAGAGGTCTCTCTCTCGCACTCGCAGTTGCTTACGGGAACACTTTGGGAAACGGACCGAACCACCATAAGACGAAATGAGTGTGAGAGAGAAACCTTGAAACGCGAGAGGTCTCTCTCTCGCACTCGCAGTCGCTTACGGGAATATTTTGGGAAACGGACGGAACCGCCATAAGACGCAATGAGTGCGAGAGAGAAACCTTGAAACGCGAAAGGTCTCTTTCTTGCACTCGCAGTCGCTTACGGGAATATTTTGGGAAACGGACCGAACCGCCATAAGACGCAATGAGTGCGAGAGAGAAACCTTGAAACGCGAGAGGTCTCTCTCTCAAGGTTTCTCTCTTGCACTCATTGCGTCTTATGGCCGTTCGGTCCGTTTTCCAAAATTTTCCCGAAGCGACTGCGAGTGCGAGAGAGAGACCTCTCGCGTTTTAAGGTTTCTCACTCGCACTCATTGCGTCTTAAGGCGGTTCGGTCCGTTTCCAATTTATTCCCGTAAGCGACTGCGAGTGCGAGAGAGAGACCTCTCGCGTTTCAAGGTTTCTCTCTCGCACTCATTGCGTCTTATGGCGGTCCGGTCCGTTTCCCAAAGTGTTCCCGTAAGCGACTGCGAGTGCGAGAGAGAGACCTCTCGCGCTTCAAGGTTTCTCTCTCGCACTCATTGCGTCTTATGGCGGTTCGGTCCGATTCCCAAAGTGTTCTCGTAAGCGACTGCGAGTGAGAGAGAGAGACCTCTCGCGGTTCAAGGTTTCTCTCTCGCACTCATTGCGTCTTATGGCGGTTCGGTCCGTTTCCCAAATTGTTCCTGTAAGAGACTGGGAGTGCGAGAGAGAGACCTTTCGCGTTTCAAGGTTTCTATCTCGCACTCATTGCGTCTTATGGCGGTTCGGTACGTTTCCCAAAATATTCCCGTAAGCGACTGCGAGTGCGAGAGAGAGACCTCTCGCGTTTTAAGGTTTCTCACTCGCACTCATTGCGTCTTACGGCGGTTCGGTCAGTTTCCCAAATTGTTCCCGTAAGAGACTGCCAGTGCGAGAGAGAGAGACCTTTCGCGTTTCAAGGTTTCTCTCTCGCACTCATTGCGGCTCATGGCGGTTCGGTCCGTTTCCCAAATTTTTCGCGTAAGCGACTGCGAGTGCAAGAGAGAGACTCTTCGCGTTTTAAGGTTTCTCGCTCGCACTCATTGCGGCTTATGGCGGTTCGGTCCGTTTCCCAAAGTGTTCCCGTAAGCGACTGCGGTTCACAGCAGTCCGAGTCACAGCAGCTGAAAATGCTAAAATGTGCGATGAAGAAACATGGCCCCTCATATAACTGCCATCTAATACTTTCCGATACGACTTCATGAACTTAACTGAATGAGCCTCTAGGTGCTGTTCGTAGAAATCTTGACCCAAATCTTATAGGCCATTCTCTCAGCCTCCCCCTCCAAGCTCACCTTTAAGATTCCGAAGAATGCGCAAAAACCACGGATGGTTCAAAGAGAGGAATTTTACGATGAATGATTCAAGGCTGAATTATGCTGTGACTAAACAAAGGAATAAGAGGGAATCACTCCTGACATGATGAGTACTTCACAAAATTGATGATGACTAACCAGAACCCTTTCAGTGGTCTGCTTGATCCGACATCCTGAGTTAACGGCGGGCGGGTTTCACCACAATCACAGTATTTAATAGACACTGATGATGGCGCAGATTGATAAAACAATATTAGCAATGAAAAATCATCCAGAAGGGAAACGTACAGAAATTACGAACTCAAGTTAAGTAACTACGAACTCTAACACAGGAGGGTTTACTGGTACACACTACACAGTATAGAAAAATTACCTCCTCAGCCACTAAAACTTTACGGATTTTGAAGAATCTAGCACTAAAAGGACTGAGAGTGAAGGAGTAGACTCAAAAAATGACTAAAAGCCGATTTGTAGACAGACTGAATCGTCGTAAACAGGCGAACGTGATTTGCAAGGTCTTCAGAGCTTACCAACGGGTGTCCACTTCAACGACTTATATTTTCCTTATATTTTCGAAAAAATGTTACCGGACCCGGTAGGGCGGAGGTCAAAGCCCAAGCTATCCTCCTTCTATTAAGACCAAGAAAAGCAAAATCCGTGTAAAATTAGGAGTTTTAGAAGCGAAAAACGGAAGAGAACATCTTCATAAAAATACGTGTAAACAGAGGTGCTCCTATCCGGCCGAGCACCTCTAATTCTAACCTAACTTTCCTTCTTGCGGGTTACGCTGGTTCGTATTCGTTCGCTGGTCTTTTAGGGAGCGTTCTAGAATTCTCCAAGTAGCTTCCCCGCTAAACCGCTAAATTACCAAGTCGTTCTTTTATTCTCCGATTTCGTTTCTGATAACCCGGGGAAGCTCATCGGAGCGTTCTTGAACTCCGATGAAGTTCATCAGAACTCTTCCCCGGAGTACACCGGGTTTACCGGAGTTCTAACTCCGGTAAAGCCGATGAAAACTAACCTCCAAGAAGTAAACAACCTATTTTCATGTGTTCTTATAGGTGTTTTGGAGGTTATTGAAATGTAAACAGACATTTTTAGCAATAACACGCTGCGCCTGTGATCGTTCTTGAATTCATCGGAGAACCGATGAGCTTCATCAAAACATTATCGGCTTTACCGTAAACACTCCCCGGAAATTCTGATGCACTTTCCCGGTTTACCGGATCGGAGAATTCTAGAACGCTCCCATATAGAGGTCGTTGGTCCTTCCGCGCAAAAAACATATGATCACAATCGCCACGGTAACGTTAAATCGCTCGATCAAATTTAAAAAAAAAAAAAAAATTGACAGAGCAGCACGTTTCTCGCTCACACGCGTACAAAATCGTATGCTCGTCCTTACGTATGCATTTAAAAAAGGATGACAAAATCTGGCTTCTCTCTCCCACCCTTGCAAAACGAACTGATTCGCATCCTTTTCGCACGCGCACAACTTTTCCAGAGAAAAGTTTTTAGCATTTTAAAAAGGGACGCGGGGCCTGCATGGAAAAACTTATATTTTCCCCGAAGCATTGAAGCCGAGCCCTACCGATCAGTACCAGGCCCCTACCGAACGGTGCAACGGTTCTCCAGGAACTTAGCTTCATTCTTACAAATATAATATAGGATGATGAATAATAAAAAATGATAAATAATAATAAATGATAGTGAGATGTGAGTTTAGACAGGGACAGGGCTGACAATTCCATTTTTACAATTCAACAACGAAAGGGGTAAGTGAGAAATTGAGGAACGGTCAGGAGTCCAACTTACATCGTGATTAACAGTTGCCACGACCGTATATGAGTCCAATATTGGAGAGAGCTCCACATCAACTGCATTACAATAGACGTTGTTACTTTTACTAAAGGTGATACGGGTACATTTATTTATGCGCGGAAAACAGATTTCTCCAGATTCAGGTAGATTATTGAAAACATCTAGACTCCTAGAGTGTGGATGACCATCTGAAAAAAAGAAAAAGAAAAAAATGAAAGGGTCAATGACAGGAGGAAGAACAGTAAGAGATTTCATCGGTTGAGAAAAGATTACAGATCAGAGTATTTTCGTACAGTAGAAACAGTCATAAACTGAACTGAACAGTGTAATCTTTTCTCAAGCGGTGGAATAGAAAAATGCCATTAATTATGCGCAACGCGGCAGCTCTGGAAAGGAATAATAAAGAACTGAAAGAAAAGAGGTAAACAATTAAAGACGTTAAAACGAAGTCAACGGTTAGCCAACAATGTACTCAACGCAACGTAGTGTGAGAAATTATCTCATTAGTGACCCTCCTGCATTGCTATCTCTTTCTAGTATCGAAATTCATCAGGGCTGCCGCGAGCCGATTTCAAAAGATACGCACGATCGTATCCAGTCTAGTACGAATTTCAAGAAATAGTACGCCGCAAGATACACTCGTCAGAATATACGCAAATGAGAAATGCACAAATTATACGCAAATTACACGAAATTTTCCAACTTACACTGTAATTATGTGAATTTTCCAAATTATATGCAAATTATACGAATTTTCACCAATTTTCTAAGACCTGCAGCTGACTTTTCTGTATTCACTGTTCAAAGATTTTGATTTACTTTTACAAATTTAGTTGACATTTTTGGTGCATAGAGACGAAGATTTCGAAAAAGTACGCCGATTGTACGCTTGATTCTAAATTATACGCAATTTTCTAGGATACGCGGGCTGGTACCCAAAAATTGAAATTGTACGCGTTGGATACGCGACTTTCATACATCGTAACTCTATCCTAGGCCGAAGAAAATAATCTCCGTCAAATTTGTTGCTATTATTTAACGAAAATTCGAAATTTTCGAAATTATACGCCGATTATACGCACAATTCTAAATTATACGCAATTTTCCAGGATACGCTGTCTGGTATCCAAAACTCAAAATTATACGCGGAGGGTACGATTATACGCGATATGGCAGCCCTGAAATTCATCGACAGGGCCTTGTTTCACGACAAGAAACAGCACAAGACAACACGACAATCACGACAAGATTGTTTGTAAACAATAAAAGATGTGAGTGCAAAGTCAACGGTTAGCCAACAATGTACTCGACGCAATGTAGAGTGAGAAATTATCTAATTAGTAATTAGTGACATTTGTGTATTGCTATCTCTTTCTAGTATTGAAGTTTGTAGACAGGGCCTTTTTTTCATCGAAATTGCATTGAAATGACTCAAGAAATTCATGTCTGCTGAAAAATTTCACAAAAAATCTCTCTCGATACGACTTTAGCTATGAAAGTGAGATAGCAGTGAAGAGGGAAATTAAGAATAAGAATAAGAATAAGAATAAGAACCCAGCCGCCCCAGCTCCTTCTATAGCTCGTTATGCTTATGTTTCACAGCGAACGGCTGGGCTGTAAGGGATGACAAGGGATAAGACACAGGGACACCACATTCGCGAGAAATCCCTGCTACAGGAAGGGAGTCATGGAAGGGAGATAGAAAAAGGAACACCGGAATGTCACCTTCGCGAACTATTCCTGACTTGGAAGGGTTTAAGACTGTGCAGGCTGGGGAATACTCTCATCTCAACTCTTCTTCAACTCTTTTCTCTCTTTTCCTTTTTCTCTCTCAACTCTCTCCTCTTCTTCTTTCCTTCTCTTCTTCTCCTCTTCTGTTCTTCTCTTCTTCTCTTCTTCTCTTCTTCTCTTCTTCTCTTATTCAACTCACTCTCAATTTCCATGCCAAACAGCATGGCCCTGCTGTTAGTGGTGTTGTCCGCACATTCTGCAGACCCAGGTTGCCCAGATTTCTTCTCATACAGATCCGAACTGCAACCCAACGGCCCTTCAGCGACGCACCATGCCTTTATCTCAATCTTCTCTACTTCGCAATTGGCACCTCCTTGATTGTCTCTTCTTCTTCTCTTCTTGATTTAATTCTTGGACTATGCACTGATTGCCTGCTGCCATCTCTTCAACGAAATCATCTTCCTTTGTACTTGCTCTTTGGGCAATGCTGGGCTTCAGCCAGAGAATAAATATAACCAGAATGAAAACTGCCGTAAGAGCCCACATAGTAAAGTTTCTAAACTGGGTACCTTGCGCGAGGAGCAGCGCCAGTGGTCGTCCAAAGTGTGCAAATCGCAAAACCTGGTACCTCAAAAAGCCTCCCATATAAAATGTACACAGAGCAGCATAACTTTTTTGAAAGAGAAGCCTTCTTTCAAAAAAGTTATGCTGCTCTGTGTACATTTTATATGGGAGGCTTTTTGAGGTACCAGGTTTTGCGATTTGCACACTTTGGACGACCACTGGCGCTGCTCCTCGCGCAAGGTACCCAGTTTAGAAACTTTACTATGTGGGCTCTTACGGCAGTTTTCATTCTGGTTATATTTATTCTCTGGCTGAAGCCCAGCATTGCCCAAAGAGCAAGTACAAAGGAAGATGATTTCGTTGAAGAGATGGCAGCAGGCAATCAGTGCATAGTCCAAGAATTAAATCAAGAAGAGAAGAAGAAGAGACAATCAAGGAGGTGCCAATTGCGAAGTAGAGAAGATTGAGATAAAGGCATGGTGCGTCGCTGAAGGGCCGTTGGGTTGCAGTTCGGATCTGTATGAGAAGAAATCTGGGCAACCTGGGTCTGCAGAATGTGCGGACAACACCACTAACAGCAGGGCCATGCTGTTTGGCATGGAAATTGAGAGTGAGTTGAATAAGAGAAGAAGAGAAGAAGAGAAGAACAGAAGAACAGAAGAACAGAAGAGGAGAAGAAGAGAAGGAAAGAAGAAGAGGAGAGAGTTGAGAGAGAAAAAGGAAAAGAGAGAAAAGAGTTGAAGAAGAGTTGAGATGAGAGTATTACATTTATATTGGCTGTTGCAGGCATTCCCCTCCCCAGCCTGCACAGTCTTAAACCCTTCCAAGTCAGGAATAGTTCGCGAAGGTGACATTCCGGTGTTCCTTTTTCTATCTCCCTTCCATGACTCCCTTCCTGTAGCAGGGATTTCTCGCGAATGTGGTGTCCCTGTGTCTTATCCCTTGTCATCCCTTACAGCCCAGCCGTTCGCTGTGAAACATAAGCATAACGAGCTATAGCAAGGAGCTGGGGCGGCTGGGTTCTTATTCTTATTCTTATTCTTATTCTTAATTTCCCTCTTCACTGCTATCTCACTTTCATAGCTAAAGTCGTATCGAGAGAGATTTTTTGTGAAATTTTTCAGCAGACATGAATTTCTTTCGAGCTCAGAGGAAGAGTATGCGCCTTATATGCCTCGCCCCCTGCTTTGCTTGCATGTGTTTGCTTTGCTGCTTTGCATGGCTTGTGCACTAGCCTCTACCTTCCTAAGACCGTAGCACACCTTCACGCGGTGACCCTGCCTTGCAGAGTTGCTACGGATCGAAAGTGCGTCGGTATTAATCGGGAGTGGTCAGTGTCCGTAGTTGCCTAGTGTAGTGTAGTGTAGTGTAGTATTGTGCTGTGTAGTGTTGTGGAGTGTAATATAAAGTAGTGCGGTACAATTTTGTGTAATGAAATGTGTTAGCCTTCCACAGTGCCCGAGCTTCCGGTGCGTTATCCTCTGAAAATGGATGAATACTTCAACCTGGCAGTGACACGGAATATCAGATCCAACTGGATGCTCCAGTGCATCGCCATTGATGAATGACCAAGGGAAAAGATGTGACAAATATACAGGATATCGCATAGCTGGACGTTCATGAAGAATGCCGGTGTGAAGGAAGAAAGAAAACTATAGGTTAAACCTGGTGCACATTACTTATGGTATACTTCTAATAGAGGTTAAGTGAAGTGACGTGAGATGAACTCTAATCAACAAAGTATGCTCAACGAGCTTAAAGGAACCTCAAGGAAACAAGACAGAGATTGGACGGAATACAGAGAGGAGGTGACAGCAAAGGCGAGAAGAGCATGAGAATGCTATGAGTTAAAGAGAAGCAGGGCTGCTATTCGGAAACCATAGGTGAACAAAGCGTTGAAGAAGATAGATGAGGAAAACTTGCTGGTAGCTGATCAAAACAAGGAAATAAAGCTCAGGTCAAGAGGATAGTAAATATCAATGTAATAAAGAGGAAATAAAAGGAAAGGAAAAAAAGGAAAAGTAAAGAATGGGAGCTAGCGGATACCAGTTTGAGAAATCAAGAAGACTAACACTAGGACCAAGAAGGAAATTGGAATATCAAAGCGATGTCTAGACAGTAGACAAAGAAGAGGAGACCGAGTATTCTCATAAGAATGAGTAGTGATAAGGGATCATGGAGCTCTGATCCACCATAACACTGAGACTTGTGTGCCAAATATTCTAGGAACAAGCAGGCGCAGTTTTTTAGCAAACCTTGAAGATATATCTGCAAGGAATTGGGATCAGAATTGTCTAGCTTCAAGATGTTGCGAAGGAGCTTGTCATCTACAAGATCGGTCGAAAAATTGGAAATACAAAAGCAGAGACTTCTGACATCCCATTGGTGCCAGCTATCTCCACGCTGAACCCTCTTGATCAATGAATGTATAGAAGGGACAGTTTACATCACCCGCTATCTAAGGAGAGTATATGATTGGTAGGAGTGGTAACTCAGAAAATTGCGGTAAACTAACCTGATGCGATGCATAGAGGACTGGATGATAGATTTGTGAGACCAAATCGCTGTGTCAAGCCACATTGTCTCTAAAAGCTGATAGCATTGGTGAGCATCTCTTACATTCAAGAGTGCATACTTGATAGGAGGTAGACATACAAGTGGCTTGATCTCTCTTGTTTTGAGAGAATCTGCTGAAAGCACCCAGCTGAAGCATGGAGTGGGTGCAGCTAGAGTGGAAACACTCCTCTATTGTTGCTCGCAGTTTCCTGAGCCTTCTAGACCAGGTAGCGCTGTGTCATTTAAATTATGGCTGCGAAAGTATAATTGTAATTAACTAATATCATTCAAAACTATCTAATCTGTATTTCTGGAAGAGTAAGTGATCCGACGTATTTTCAGTAGATCACTTACTCTTCCAGAAATACAGATTAGATAGTTTTGAATGATATTAGTTAATTACAATTATACTTTCGCAGCCATAATTTAAATGACACAGCGCTACCTGGTCTAGAAGGCTCAGGAAACTGCGAGCAACAATAGAGGAGTGTTTCCACTCTAGCTGCACCCACTCCATGCTTCAGCTGGGTGCTTTCAGCAGATTCTCTCAAAACAAGAGAGATCAAGCCACTTGTATGTCTACCTCCTATCAAGTATGCACTCTTGAATGTAAGAGATGCTCACCAATGCTATCAGCTTTTAGAGACAATGTGGCTTGACACAGCGATTTGGTCTCACAAATCTATCATCCAGTCCTCTATGCATCGCATCAGGTTAGTTTACCGCAATTTTCTGAGTTACCACTCCTACCAATCATATACTCTCCTTAGATAGCGGGTGATGTAAACTGTCCCTTCTATACATTCATTGATCAAGAGGGTTCAGCGTGGAGATAGCTGGCACCAATGGGATGTCAGAAGTCTCTGCTTTTGTATTTCCAATTTTTCGACCGATCTTGTAGATGACAAGCTCCTTCGCAACATCTTGAAGCTAGACAATTCTGATCCCAATTCCTTGCAGATATATCTTCAAGGTTTGCTAAAAAACTGCGCCTGCTTGTTCCTAGAATATTTGGCACACAAGTCTCAGTGTTATGGTGGATCAGAGCTCCATGATCCCTTATCACTACTCATTCTTATGAGAATACTCGGTCTCCTCTTCTTTGTCTACTGTCTAGACATCGCTTTGATATTCCAATTTCCTTCTTGGTCCTAGTGTTAGTCTTCTTGATTTCTCAAACTGGTATCCGCTAGCTCCCATTCTTTACTTTTCCTTTTTTTCCTTTCCTTTTATTTCCTCTTTATTACATTGATATTTACTATCCTCTTGACCTGAGCTTTATTTCCTTGTTTTGATCAGCTACCAGCAAGTTTTCCTCATCTATCTTCTTCAACGCTTTGTTCACCTATGGTTTCCGAATAGCAGCCCTGCTTCTCTTTAACTCATAGCATTCTCATGCTCTTCTCGCCTTTGCTGTCACCTCCTCTCTGTATTCCGTCCAATCTCTGTCTTGTTTCCTTGAGGTTCCTTTAAGCTCGTTGAGCATACTTTGTTGATTAGAGTTCATCTCACGTCACTTCACTTAACCTCTATTAGAAGTATACCATAAGTAATGTGCACCAGGTTTAACCTATAGTTTTCTTTCTTCCTTCACACCGGCATTCTTCATGAACGTCCAGCTATGCGATATCCTGTATATTTGTCACATCTTTTCCCTTGGTCATTCATCAATGGCGATGCACTGGAGCATCCAGTTGGATCTGATATTCCGTGTCACTGCCAGGTTGAAGTATTCATCCATTTTCAGAGGATAACGCACCGGAAGCTCGGGCACTGTGGAAGGCTAACACATTTCATTACACAAAATTGTACCGCACTACTTTATATTACACTCCACAACACTACACAGCACAATACTACACTACACTACACTACACTAGGCAACTACGGACACTGACCACTCCCGATTAATACCGACGCACTTTCGATCCGTAGCAACTCTGCAAGGCAGGGTCACCGCGTGAAGGTGTGCTACGGTCTTAGGAAGGTAGAGGCTAGTGCACAAGCCATGCAAAGCAGCAAAGCAAACACATGCAAGCAAAGCAGGGGGCGAGGCATATAAGGCGCATACTCTTCCTCTGAGCTCGAACTGCTCTTTGACCCCCAGTGAAGAGGGAAATTTATAAAAAAACCGACAAAACTCTCAAAATAAGTCTGAAAATCTATGTCACTCAAAGTAAAAATTTGAGGGTAAAACATTTTCTAGGGAATGCAACTATGTATAAATATGTAATGGACCAAACACATTACTGGGGCTTCAAAATGAAAATCCTAGAAAACACTTACTCTTTATCGGATCTGTTAGTTTGAAACATTTCACATCATCAGAGCTTAGATATGGTTTTTGCCTCTCTGTTCCTTTATGTCTATTGAAATCTACAAGAAAAACGAATTTGATATGATCAACGGAAATCAAATTAATAAACATTTTTTGCAGTTTCATTGCCAATAAAAGATAAAAATAATTAAAAATGTATTTTAACCAAGTCCAAATAATTACTACAAGTATAGGGTTTAGGGTGGAGGTATGAACAAATTCAAACTGTAATTTACTTACGGCTGTACAAATTGTAATTTTTACGATGACAGACGAGTGGAAAGGGTTAATGACCTTGAGCCTTTCAGAAATGAGGTCTGACTGTACTTTTCAGGCTATCTTGTACCTTCAACGGCACTAATTTTTTATGTTACAGATCGGAAATTTGAAAAATAAAAACTGAAATAAGATGAGAAAAACTCTTGGAAAGATATTAGGTCCTCTTTGTTTTGGTCGATACGACGCGTATTAAGCAAGATAATCGCTGCACAAGGTGGAAAAGTCAGCACTATTACCCAGGGCATCGAACCGAACCGAACCGTGAACCGCGAACCGCCGAATTTCCCAACCGTGAACCGAACCGCGAACCTTTTTTCCACTGAGGCGGAGAACCCGAACCCGAACCGAACCGACTGGCTGAACCCGGTTCGAACCGGTTCGACGGCTTAGTAAAGATGTCTTGAAAAAAAACCTGAAAAGGGGAAAGGACGAAAAGTTTGAGTATTTACTCTGTGAGTATTCAATGGATCTCAAAATTGCATTTTTCGTATCGAACCCTTTCCGCATAGAAAGATTACACAGAGTCACACATCTAAACTAGTTTGAAGCAACTGAACGTTTATTGGTCTACTGATTCATTTGAAGTTATAAGGGTCTAAGCCAATACATTCTATCCCATGTTGTCTTCTATTAGTCCACAGTTTTAATCTGTTTCTGCCTTCTGAGCTATGTGCGTCTGTTGCGAAACTTTGCCCCAGCAGCAAATAGGGCTTGTTGAAGTATGAAATCAATGAAACTAAGTACGTTTAAGTTGTTTGACCCTCTCAACTGCCGCCGCAAATGTTCGACCACGACCAAATTTTCTCCGAACCGCTCCGAACCGGTTCACAAATGTCTGAACCGGTTCGGAGCGGTCCGGAAAGTCGCGTGAACCCGAACCGAACCGCGAACCTTTTTTTTCGTGAAGTGTGAACCGCGAACCGAACCCGAACCGATTTTTGCCGCGGTCCGATGCCCTGCTATTACCACGAAGAGCGGCTGGAAGTATGCAAACAGCTACTCTGCTGCTTCTTTGGGCTGCCCGCTATAGTAAAAGTCCTGACTTTTCCACCGTGTGCAGCGATTATCTCTCTTAATACGTGTTGTATCGACCGAATATCTTTCTGAGAGTTTTTCCCATCAGTTCAGTTTTTATTTTTCAAATTTCCAATCCATAACATAAAATTTGTGCTGTTGAAGGTGTAAGATTGCCTAAAAAGTACAGTCAGACATCATCGTCAGTCATCTGAATTTCTCGAGGTCATTAATAGATTCTACTCGTAAAATTACTTTGGGACACCAATTTTCATGAAATTTGGTTCATAATTATGATCGATATTCCAAAAAAACCAAAATTTTTTTAAAACTTTGGGGGACTGTAGCTCAAAAGGGGGGCATTTTTTGGGCACATGTTTATAGGCAAAATAGTTTTATTTTAACCTGTAGAATATGTGGTTACAAGGACGACGTATGTTTCTGATACACCCTGTACATATATGTTATTTATACTTTTGCTCAGTCGATTTCTTAAAAATGCGTTTTAGCGTGTGACAGTATTTATGGGCAGATTGTGCATAATTATTCACAACTTTTGGTTAAAATAGTGAAAGTAGTTGAGTACAAAGGACGACGCCCGCACCTTATGGAAATGGGCTCCCGGTAGAATTGGCTGAAATTTTGATATGTTGTAGTCTTCGACCTCCTGATCAAAAGTTCTCACGGGCGCGAAAGATTTCTATGTCAAGTTTTCGAGATACAGAGGGTTGAAGTTCTGGATTTTCCAGGAAAAGTGACGTTTTTACCTCTGTGCCTGTCGTTCGTTTTCCCCGATTTTGAAAGGAATTGATACTTTTTTTCGATAGAACCGTTGAAAACTCATTCTGGGCCAACTTTTTACCTATACCGATGCTTGTGCGGAGGGGTAAGGGAGGCCAGGGTCGAAGGGGGGCTCCGACTAAATGTAGTGTACCAATCGTTCCAATCAGTGTCTTTTTTTTAAACGTTTATTTCATGTGGACGTCACTTCAATCGACGACCGGAGAGCATACTGTGGGGAGAGTTGGAAGGGGCCAATGGGGGCAACCCCCCCGTTAAGCCAAAAAAGGGAAAAGAAAGAGAGATAACAAGAAAAGAGGATCACAGGAGGGCGGAAATCCCTAGTTCGCCTCCTCCGTTCGCAAGGGCTGAATCCCCGCCAATGAAATAAGGTTTGAAGGGGGATTTAAGGGGGGTCCAAGGGGAGGGGGGAGTCCCCCAATCATATATTGCGTTATAATCGTTCCAAACAGCCTATACAATACAGATTTCTTCAGGTATTTCGAGCGTTATCTGATTTAGCTAATCGCTTATAGCCAACATTTTGGTTCACCTCAACCCTCAAGGATGTGGGAGGGACACCCCCACCCTCCCAACGACGAAAGCTGTAAGCAGTACCTGTCAGAAACCATATTTTATAGGCCGTTTGGAACGATTACTACGCGATATTTTGTCGGAACACCCCCCCCCCCCCCCCCCCATTCCTTGACTCCCCACAAGACCCCCTTTTCATAGGTAGATCCAGTTCTCACGAACGGGGGGAGGGGCGAAAATGGGATTTTCGCCTCCCCGTGACCCCTTTTCCTTTTATCTCTTTCTTTTCCCTTTCCTGCCCCTCTTTTTCTCTTTCTTTTGCCAAACGGGGGGGGAGCTGCCCCCTTGTCCCCTCCAACCCTCCCCACAGCATGCTCCCTGGTCGTCGATTAAAGTGACGTCCACATGAAATAAACGTTTAAAAAAAAGACACTGATTGAAACGATTGGTAAGTACACTACATTTAGTCGGAGCCCCCCTTCGACCCTGGCCTTCCGTACCCCTCCGCTCGAGCATCGGTAGGTAAAAAGTTGGCCCAGAATGAGTTTTCAACGGTTCTATCGAGAAAAAGTATCAATTCCTTTCAAAATCGGGGAAAACGAACGACAGGCACAGTGGTAAAAACGTCACATTTCCTGGAAAATCCAGAACTTCAACCCTCTGTATCTCGAAAACTTGACATAGAAATCTTTCGCGCCCGTGAGAACTTTTGATCAGGAGGTCGAAGACTACAACATATCAAAATTTCAGCCAATTCTACCGGGAGCCCATTTCCATAAGGTGCGGGCGTCGTCCTTTGAAAAAAACCAGATACATTACCTAGATGTGTTAACTGCAGAATTTGGGTGATGGGTAAGTTTTTATCAAGAAACTTTGCAAGATGCTGTACGTAGAGTCCATTCTGACTAGTCCGCTTTTCATAGGCGCCTAAATGACAGCAAGTTGCGTACCCTTGAACCAAGTTGCAATTGCCGTTCCTTTCATATTCAATAATTTGAGGAACTTCCGAGTAAATTTCAGGATTCTCAGATCTGGAATTCAGGGTAATCAATTTATTTAAAGAGTTTGTAACATAGAAAGAGAAAAAAGTTACTTTGAAACTTTGAACTAGTTTGCTTGATCATGTGGAAACTGAGTGTACTTGATCAGTTATGCCAAGCTAGTTCATTTATTAGTGTTTTCTGTGATACTTATTTCTGGATAGTGAGAGATTTAAGGGTATGACAAGCACCAAAAGGTGGTCGAAATGGGTGTCCGAAACTGGCATATCACAAGCGCCGAGGCAATCAGTCCCTTTCATTCAATTATTTTTTTTTTTTTTTTATGAAATGTGATAGCCGGCCAGGGACTATGTTGTAGGCTCACATACTAAGTGTTTCAGTCTATACAACACCAGCGACTACTGTAAATAAATTTTCTGTGCCTCCTGTAAAGTTCAGACATTGGCGCTTGCAATACTTTTCCAGTTTGATGTTTTCATACTCGCTAGAAGTCGTTTCAGATAGCTTTGGTTCTGACAGTTCTTTGTTTACATGCACCGAAGGACAATACTACATCCTCAGCGCAGGCCCGCTTCAGTGTTACCGCCCGCGTGAAAACTTCGACCCTGCTCACTACGCGAATAACTAGAGCTTCTTGCTGCGTAATGGATTCGGTTGATCATCGTAAATAAATAGTAAATCTTTTATTCTTCATTGATTACAATAATTAACCAGGTCAATTGCAATTTACGTGGCAAAAAGTTCTGTTGATTCGAGCAGTGAGCGGGGTCAATGTTTTCATACGGATGGTAACACTAGATTCCGCGTATGTAAACAAAGAGCTGTCAGAACCGAAGCTATCTGAAACAACCTCTACTTTCTTCTACGCTGAGGGTTATCAAAAGGGTACCAAAATTCAGAAAAAGCGCTAAAATTTTAAGCTGCATAAAATTTTTTCCATTGCGTATACACCCTTTTATGCAAATTAGATTAATATACTTTATTTTAATAGAGAACTAAAATCATTAAAATGAAGACCAAAAAATTGACTTACTTGTCAGGAACTCGCAAACACATATCGAGGACAATGACGAGAAGCTTAGGGGTGACCATCATTATATCTTTGATGATCTCTTGATCACAGATACAGTCAGATCGAAGATAACTTTGCGGAGGGGGAGTATCAATGCCCATCATGTATTTGTCACCGATTTGAAATCCATGACCAACAAAGTAGAAGAAAACTGTCAAAAACAAAAAGAAGAAAACAGAACTTCAACAAACTTTGAGGTCAACATGAGAGGGGGAAAAAAATTATAGGAAGGAATTTATTAGGAATTAGGAATTAGAAAATTATAGGAAAGCAAATGTCTGTTTTTTGCGTCTGTTTTGAAGATCTAAGTTTTAAAATTTAGACGTGTGAGCAAGTGAGTAAATTTCAAATTTCACAATTTGAATGAAAGTTATTTCTTGTAGGTTTATACTGATTCAAATTCGATAACTGAGGACCTTGCTAGTAAATAGACACATAATATGTACTAGTACGTGTCATTTTTCCGCTAAAAAATTTCAATCGATTTGACATACTTTAACCCATTGCCATACTTTGACGTAATATCGCGTTACACATGCATAGGGCCAGATCTACTTTGGTGAGCTTGGGGTGTTATCGTGTTGAACGGAAAGCCCTGCTAATTCATCATAGCACATAATACTAATGATAAGAAAAAACAAATGAAAAATAATAATACCTAGGATAAAAAAAATGGTAAAAATGAATTTAAACATCAATACTCACCATAGGAACCAGGGATGATCAACTGACAAAACTTTTTCATAACTGCTTTGATTTCTTCCTTCGTTAAATTTTTTAAGGCAATGACTTGAAAATTTAGTCGGCTAAGGATATTGGCTAGGGTTGCAGCATCGGTAGCTGGTGTATAAAGCCTGTTTAAGTTGAGGTAGTTTTCATTAGCTATTAGTATGGCGAACTTTGCGGTTGTGAAGTTTTGAACATCACTTGGAATATCAAATTCGTTAATGATGACATTGATCTGACATCGCTCACTATAAACCTCTCCAGCAGAGTTGCTAGCGTGGCAAACAATGACCACGCTCTCAGTGATATTATGAAGCTGAAAAAACAATAAAATTATAAAACTATAAATTATAAAAAAAAAAAAAAAAATATATAATAAAAAAAATTATAGAATTATAAATTATAAACAATAAAAAGCAATAAAAAACAATAAAATCAGAATGGATAACGACTCTAGTGCACACTGGCTGACAGCAGTTTTCATCATTAACTCTGTCGTTAATTGACACAAAGAAAATAATAAAATTTTCACCCTCAAAATTTTGTGAGTCCAGATCTAAACTTGGAGCGAACAAATGAATGAATCTACCAAAAAAGTCCATAAAAAGTTATGGACGGTGTAAGGGCGCGTCCCCAGGGAAATCAAACTACCCCTAAATTTAAATTGGCCATAACTTTTGATTGAGAAGTCGGTTGGACTTGTGATTCAGGCCATTGTTTTTCTCTTGACAAGATCTTCCCAGATAGAAAATTCCTCAATTTTAAGTCTTTTTTCTGAAGGCCCCCCCTCTTAGCCCCCAAATCTTTAAAAGACCGCCATTTTGAAGAGGGTGAGTTTAGTAACTTTTGCTTGGCACTATTTTTTCCTCGCTCAAAGACTTTGTAGAGTGATGTATCACAAGCTATACCTTTGCATTTGAAAATTGATAAAGTAGGGTCCCTCGAAGCCTCAACATTTTGAGGTGGTGAGGGGGCCTTGCGCATTTTTTCATAAAAAAAAAAGGCAAGTAACACAGAAAAAAGGCCCTTGCTCTGTACTTTCAGAAACTTTTTAATTTCTTGAAATACAATATTTTGAAGGGTCACAGTAGTCAATCAAAAATTGCCCCACAAGAGTAAAAGTTTCATTTTTTTAATATTGTATTAGATTCTAAATAAAAAAATACCCCTTCTACTTGATTTTTTTGAGATTCGGGAACCCACCTCCCTAAATAACCCCCAAAGGATGGTTTTGGGCGGCTGAAAATATTTCCCTCAAATCGAGCTGTTGCAAACTTATGATACAGGCTTATTAACAGTTGATTGAGGGGTGAAACCCTGTAAAAATTACAATAAAAATACTAATAAATCACAAAATCCACTTTTAAACTCACAAAATGCTTTCAAAAGCAAAACCATAATGGTGGTGATGAACGCCTTTTACATTGGGTTTCCTTATCTCAACAAGCTCCATCCTCATGAGGTGTTCCTGTGACACCACACAAGAAGAAGATGAAGCATACGATTGCCATAAGATTTAGGCAGCAATCACCGCCATTATGGCCTCGCATTAGAAAGCATTTGATGAGTTTGGGAGTGGATTCAGTGATTTTTAAAAGCGCTTTCTGTCATTTATACAGGGTTTTACCCCATAATCAACTAGGTATTAATAAGCCCGTTTGCAACAGCTCCATTCTTTGGGGGTGATATATGATACTCGTGTTTCACCACTTTTTTGGCTTAGTTTCGCCACAGTAAAAGCTTACCAGGTTATCTGAGACACCCTGTATAGTGTATACAGTAATGTTATAAAATAATCTCTAACTCTTTAACTTTACCTGAAGAACATCGGACTTCTCATTCTGAAGTAGCTCATTATTCCTGTACCATTCCAAATGGGCAGGTGTCGATATTCCCACTCTTAAGATAACGCCTTCATTAAACTTAACATTTAATACTTTGGGTAGTTGGATGATGAACACAGGTAAATGGACCATAATTTCGACGTAAACAATATTTGATTGGATCTCCCTGATGCTTGCTGGTAGTTGTTGAATCACTGAGCAGTAATATTCACCCACATTTTTCTCGCTAGAAACAATGAGCAAATAAGTAAATATGAACTTAATTGATTATTATTTACAATAGAGAATTCACCTCTAATATAGACAAAAATTGGGCTGCGCTGTTAGTGAGATTACTAAAGTCCACTTTCGGAGAGACTTTCAAACCCTAGCAAAGTGGATTTTACACAAAAACCACTGAGTTTGCTGGTCGCACAAACCTTCTTTGGCTGGAAGTCAGTAGCAGCTTGTGTAATGGTAACAATACCATAACCATTTATGATTTAAACCTGCGGAGTAAATTAATGCATCGTTGCCACATTGCACGAGGCCACCGGTAGCTGCTAAGTTTGTCACGATAAGAAAAACTTTTTTGTCTAGATTCTACAGTTGCTGGCTTCAATTTTCAAAGGAGAAACTAGTATTTCCTTTATAGAGTTAAGATGAAAAATATTAAAATTTGTGAAAATAAAATAGTTAACAAAAATTGATTTTAATTTAATTGCTAGGTACATAATTGTTTAATTTATTGAAAATTAAAGGAGCATTTTACAATTGGCAGGCATGATAAATTTCAAAAACAAAGCAGGGCAATGTTGATTATCCAATACAATCAAACCATCTTGGACAACCATGTCGTAACTAGGGTGTAGACATACGCAAGAGGCTAAAATCAGTAATATCTAAAGTAAACCTTTCCGCAATAATTAGAAGAGAATCATAAACGATTCGAACGAACTAACACCACAGAATAATACAACCAGAACGGAAACTCTGTCGGATTTTGAAGCAAATTCATTTCGCGTCCGCCATGTTGGGATATAGGATGTTTACATCTGGATTCGCGCGCGAAAAAAAAAATATAGGACATGATCCGCAAAATTTTCATTCTGAAATGCCATTAGAATAAAAGTGAGGCTGGAAACTTATGATTTCTTTCAAGAATTTACAGAAATAAATGAGTTTCAACACAAATCACACACGTCCGCCATGTTGGGATATAGGACCACAGCGTTGCCTATTGGTGCCGTTAAATTCCAAACTTGCTTCCATTGGCTCTTATGGGAGTTTCCATTCTGATTGTATTATTCTGTGCTAACACTTCATCAAAATTTGAATTTCCAAAGGTGAGAATGAAAATAATTGCCTAGAACAAATTTTACTTCAGTCTTAAATTTATTATTCTCAAAATTTACCACAATGGGTGAGAGTCTGGAACACCAAGAGACAATACATGTATGTATGTGCCCATGTTAAATCGGACGGCAACTTTTTTTTTATGGGGGAGGGGGGCCTCAACAAAATCATGTTCTACTAGACCATACTTTGGCTGATGAGCAAAGATGATAAGTTCAGTAGCCAATGAGATCAAAGCATCAAAGTTTTGTCGTTAGTCATCAGTCGACGTATGGTCCAGTTAGATGTTGCTTTCTAAGTATTTTGTTGAGTCCTCAAAAAAAAAAAAGTTTGCCACCGCACAGTCAGCTAATGCGTGGTCTATAATATTTATTGTCTCTGGGATCACCACTGCTTGAATAAACATATGATCTGTATACTACTGGCTTGCAAGTATTCTTAAAGAATTTCTACAATCCCCACCAAACAATCTTCGAACTCAATTTATCGTCGGATAGGAAGTACTTACCAAAAGGATGGGATGGATAACGAAGAGTTGGTCTGATTTTCCAACTGAATGTTGCCAAAATACCACTGGTACGTAGGAGCTGGGATACCAATCGCATCACACTGTAATTTCAATTCACTTCCGACTCTTAACTGAAGAATCTCTTCATTCTCTCCAGGCTGTTTCACGATTTCTATTGGCTCTGTGAAATGTATTAAAACAATTTATTGATAGGTACATACAGTCTAGGCAGGGATTGCAGTGTTGATTGATGAAGTAATGAGTTGGTTGCAACTTTTTGCGACAGCATTGAGGCGGGTTGACCCTCCTGTGAAATCACGTGAAAATTGCATTGAAAAACATCAATGGGTCTAAAAATCCACCCATAAACCCAGAAAAGCATTTTAATAAAACTCCAAAATGGCGGTCAAATGAGCGGATCACAATTGGGAAGTCTCATCTAATTGAAGCTTTCTCCATGATGAAGCACTTTTTCCAGCATAGAAAGTTGCAATGGAGCAGTTGTGAGGGCCTGAAATGTTGTGTTTTAATAAAGAAAATGAAAGTACTAGCTGAGAACAAAGATGCCTTTGGTGTCTAATTAAGTTCCATTGTTCCGAAGATGAGATTTTGGCCCAAAGTACATTATTTCAAAATGGGAATCCCGCATAGTGACGTCACTACACTCACGATTTTTTACAACTTTACACTTGTGTATCTCCAAAACTGGGACACTTAGGAAAAAACCAAAGGCACCATTGTTCTCGGCTCATTAAGTACTATTATTTTCTTTACTAGAGTACTTTTACTGCTCAATGGTGGTCATAAACAAGCGTGACACCTAGCAGCGGAAGTCTGAACTACCAAGTGCCATTGTGTTGTCCTGTGTAATTTATTTCCAACTTCCGAAGCACTTCAACATGCAAAACCGTGGCGCAGACGGTAACGTGACATGCACGCCCTTCTTTATACATTTTGAGGTTGGGAGTTCAAATT
This sequence comes from Trialeurodes vaporariorum, assembly GCA_011764245.1. Classification (NCBI taxonomy): domain Eukaryota; kingdom Metazoa; phylum Arthropoda; class Insecta; order Hemiptera; family Aleyrodidae; genus Trialeurodes; species Trialeurodes vaporariorum. The sequence continues at coordinate 17,029,260 of VMOF01000369.1, read as the reverse complement.
TTGCACATTGCTTTAAATTTTTACAATCTTCAGAATTTTACTTAGGGATTATTTGGGTTTATTGCTAGACTATTGTTCCTTATACCATGGTAGTACACACAGTGATTCCAATGAATTTTAAAAACAAAGAGTAGACACTGATGAAAGGTAGGTACTGCTGAATGTCTGTAATGAAACGCCTAACAATATGTAAGTAAGTAGATACTAACAGTCCAGTGGCGTAGCCAGGAATTTGTTGAGGGGGGGGGGGGGGGGGGGGGGGGGGGGGGGGGGGTTCGAAGATAATAACTACCTGGGTAAAATATCTCTGAATACGCACTAAAATACCTATTTCGGGGAAAATGATGGCGTGCCCCCACCTTCTTCACTAGTTTTTAAATTTAATACAATATAAAATAATCGTCATATTTTAGTTAGAGTACACTCAAGACAAGTATACTATTTTAGTAATCCGGAGTCAGAAGAAACGTAAACAAAACGAAGGCACCGTAGAAAACGCCTAGTTTGCAGAAAGCGATTTTCGTCGAGTTCTGTCAACCCAAAAATCTCACGGCTCTCTTGGCATCGAACATGGAAGAAAATACACCGGATTCTGCGAACTTGCAATGGCAGTTGTTTATGGGTTTTTTGTCATCCCTAAAAATCTCACGGCTCTCTGCAGAGGAGTCTACCTGAAATAATGATTTGTGGAGATTGATTGACATTGAAAGAACTAATTGCTATCAAGATGTGGCAAGTTTTTGAGATTACCTGGAGTCACAAGATACGCTAACGCATCATATTGCGAACAACTCCTCAGTATTTCACAAAGGTACTTGATCTTGCAACATCGCATTATAAGCTCATTTAAAAGGTAATTTGCAGGAGATGGAGACGTTTCCATCTTCCTTAGCACAAAAGGATCAAACACAACAGGCAATCTGAAACAGAAACCGAGAAATATTATTCCATAAAAAAAACAAAGCAACGCACTGGTTGAAATGTTCCTAAGAGGTCAAAACAGCACATGATTGCAACAATTTTTTTCCCTATGTAGTGTTTCCACTCAAATTATCCTCATTTAATGGTGCTTTGCTGCTTTAATGCAAATTTTGACGCAGTGAACTATGCTTTAAGCACTAAGGGTGTCCCAAAAAATAGAACTTTACGAGATACTACGTTCACAAAAATACCACATAAATTCCGCTCCTACCCGAGATAGTTGCGTTATTGGGAGTGTGAATCTGGTCTTTCCATGAGTGCCGAGCTGTCAAGTTCAACCTTTCCTGAGATAATCAATAAGATTGTGCTTGGATGATAATATGATACTTTGAAAGGCAATGCTGCGTAAATCAGTACGTTCGATAATAATAGGTATAAAATTTTGAGAGGCTGATAAAATTAGAACATTGAAAATTCAGCGCAGACTTGCAGATTTTGGCTTGATGAGGCTTACTTGAATTTGGCGAGAGCATCGACCACAGACTTCCAATTGTCACTTTTGTCCAGACAAGATTTAACATTATTGAGAACAATCATGTTATCACCGATGAGGTCATCTGGATCAGGAAGATCATTCATCTTGATGGCTCTGTCATAGATGGCATGAAGATAGAAGTTTAGGAAGCAAGCGTCATTCAAAAACAATTTTTGAGGGGATAGAGAAGAAAATTCATGCTAAGTTTGGGTCATCGTAACTAGATTGCGTGGAGTTTCATCTTCAAACATGGTCAGAGATTGAGCCAGCAGGTGGTTACTTTGAAGTAAATCATTAAATTGGACGAACCAAAAGTTCAACTTTATCACAGATAACTTGAAAGAATCCTGTATAAGAGGCAGAGTGCGTGAGGCACTCAACTGTGAAAAGTATCAATAAAACATTTCATTACTGGTTTTACAGATTACAGGAAAACACGGAAAAGTTTGAAAAGCAGGAAAATCACAGGAAAACGATTTTTGTTGTTATGATCAAAGAGTAAACAAGAGTCGCAATTGAATGGAAGGCCTGCGTGGTCAACGTAGATAAGGGATCCGAACGCGGGCTGGCCTGGGCTGGCCTCTGATTGGCTGCAGCGGG
>VMOF01000369.1:16934804-17026704 GCA_011764245.1 Trialeurodes vaporariorum | reverse complement strand
TCAATTAGGGACTGAGATACCAACTTTCCTGTGCGGCAAAACAGGGGAAAATTAACATGCTCTAAAAAGGGAAAAAAGAAAATAACAAACATTTATTTTTTGCTCACCATAGGTGTGTAAATTATTGGCGCATGACTTTAAAAAATTAATTAAAAATATTTCTAAGCCTTTAAAAAAAAAAACCAAAAATATCACGTTCTTCACGAGGATTTCCTGAACAAGAAAAGTCAAAAAAGTCAAAATCCCCAAAAATTGCTAAAGTGACCCAAATTTAGGGTAGGATACCCCCTTAACATGCCGTAATACGAGACCCTGTGTATACAAATCAGGACACTAGAAAGAGATGGGTATACACATGGGGATTGGAGGTCACGGGAGAGTGGCTGGGTGAGATAGTTTGGAACGCTATGCGTCACGTTTTGTCACAACCGATTGCAACCGATGAGTGCATTATTGATGCAATTTTTGGCTAACTGTTGACTTCACACTAAAACTCTATGGTGAACTTGAGATGCCCTTAGATGCTGGAACTGGGTCCAATGAACCCGTTGCGTCGTACGCTAAAATCGGCAGCCAGTAACTGTTCACTGGTTATACAAACTTGAGCTTCGTGAAGTGTCTAAAAAAACTAAAAAAAAAATAGGAATTTCATCATTGGGGGGGGGGGGGGGGGAGGCGACCTTTCAAAAGCGCCAATCCCCAAAAAAGATAAGCCAAAAGCGCTAAAACATGCACGAAGGAATTTTTGAAAAAGTAGCCCAAAAACGGCAATTTGCTGCAAAATCAATAGTCAAAAAGCGCTAAAAGAATGACCCTAAAATCTTAGACGAAGTTTGCCTGAATTTTCGAGCCAACCTATTTCAAAAAATTACTGTCGTTAATAAAGGGCTGTTTGAAAAAGGCATAGTTTTCCCGCGCAAAGTTTCTCTTCCATTCATATATAGATTTTTGATATTCACTGAAACGCAATGTCTTATTGTCATGTCAGTTCAACGAAAGGTTATCGTAGGTGTGCGATCTCGGTCATGCGTTTGTTTGCTTAACCCGGACTTCTCATTTTATTGTGAATGCAGAATTCTCACTATCGCTATCTCTTTCTCTCCTTCCCTTCTTTTCTCTGTACAGTTATAAATCGTATCATCCACATGCGCTACTACGGTGCATCCAAATGCGCCGATTCTGGGGGTTTCGGCGTCTCCATGAGCGCCAAAAAAAATTGGCGGTTTTGGATCGGGCCCTCTTGAGAACGACTACCCCTAAAAAATGTTTAAATTTCATGTAAAGGGGTTTGGGTGAGGGTTATGCAATTTATGCCCCTCCAAATAATGACTCCTGTTTTCTAAACCTTTGGTGTACCTGAGAAAATAACACTTCAGTATTTCAGGAATAATAGAGTAAGTTTTTACATTTCGTTCTTCGGAGCAAGATTAGATGGGTGATTAACAAACGGAGTGAGGGAGTGGATGATATCGAGTCAAAGTCTTAGCTCGAAAAAACAAAAATCACGCGCAAGACGCGAAACGGAACGCTTGGCCGCGAAGCGGCCACCGGCCACTAGTATGATATATTTTCGCACAACTCTATTTTTCACGAGTGAAGAGTGTATAATGTGTCTCTATTTTAGAAGCATCTGAAATGCAAGAATCCGCGCTTAGCTCAGTTGCGTCAACATGGAGCTTGCGATATTTTTCCTGAGAGAAGTCAACAGAATGAGCATCAACACACATGCTTCCAATATAGTAAAAAATCCCATAAATCTCGGAGCTATTTCCCTTTTTTATGCAGTAAAAAAACCCATAGATCTGGATGGGGGGAAAAAAACCATTGTGGCAATGACTGTTCAGTTCAAACTGTTTCTAGCAAGAGTGGTCTAAGTCCTGAACGTAGAAGTTGCACAACATTTTTACAGACATTCTAAGAGTAAATGCACTCGTAAAAACCTCCAAAAATAACGATGGCATAGGACTCGAAACCTACGAAATCCACTCAATAGAGTCCCTTGATGGAAATATTGTATAGGGAGTACCGACACGAGCTCAACGAGTTGTGATTGGTCGTTGGTTTTAGGCTCTCACGGAGTCGAGCAGGAGTCGACGACATCGAAGGCTCCACACGAAAGGAGTCGATTTGCAGAGGAACGTATGGGAACGGACCGGAATGTCGGCAAATCCGCCAGTCCACCACTGGTCCACTGTTGAACTTAACCTTCGAATTCGTTCAGGCAGTCGACAAAATCGACTCCTGTCAAAATGCATAAAGCGTCGTGTCGGTACTCCCTGTACAATATTTCCATCAAAGGACTCTACCACTCATAAGCTCATGAAATGCTTTCAAACGCGCGACTGTGATGACGGTGTAGGGCACTAATAATGGGCGATTCCCATCTTAATTTTCTCACTCTTTTTATGTTTGCAAGGATGATTCACAGAGTAACCGCAGTCACCAGAGGATTGATTAACAGGCAATTCATTAATGGTGTCTTCACACCTGGTAACACCCGCCCGTGCCAAAGGAAAGTCGTATCTTGTCGGCCACTTCTTCGCGGACTGACGTATTATTAGATGGGAATCTCCCATTCTTGGTGCTCGACGCCGCCATTAAGATCGCGTGTTTAAAGGCATTTTACGAGTTTAGAAGTGGGTTTCATAAGTTTTTAGTATTATCGTCGTTATTTTTTGAGGATTTTAAAACTTCATCGACCCTTACATTGCCTGTAAAAAAAGTGTCAAACAGCCCCATTCTCGTTTTCATCGAATTGAAAGGGCGCAGTTGACTGACTGTCCATCATATTCAAGGTATTTTCTTTTTTAGGAAAGGATGTCATTTTTTCGTGTAGCTTTGATCAACGTTTCAGAACTCCTTTACAGTCATTATTACACTGTAAGTTTGTCACTTTAACAATCACGCGTGATCGCGAACACTTCCTCGACAAATCTCGCCCCCCTTTTTTAACAGCCTGATACTGTTGATTCAACTGACAAGTACGGTACCTACCGTACAATTAATCATTATTTTTTTTTCGTGCGTTTTCGTTTTACCTACTGCATCCTTTTTGTCCCATTTTTTTTTTTTTTTTTTTTTCATCGATCACTTCGTATTCTCATGAAACGATCGTGTCTGTTCATTGTATAGTATTTTACGCCGAGTGATACCTAACGAGCGTGTATTTCTAAGTTTATTCTGCGTTTATAGGTTCGGAAGTACCCATCACTAGTTCTAATCTGACATAAGTAGTACCATTCAGAAAAGTGAAACCTTCTTCCGCTTCACTGGTTTTTTTTTTTTTTTTTTTTTTTTTTCATTTAGTTTACACTTCATAAAGCACAGACTAACATCATGAATAGATCTTCTGTGGCAAGAGCAATGTTACTTGCAAGTTATTTTGTTTTGATCGGCGCGGATTATCAAGACATTTTTGTGTACTGGGATTACGACTATAAAGGACCGAGCCAAGGTATGGGGGGATTTTGGTCTTCGCCAGACCAGTCTCGTAAAGTGTATCCCTCGAACGAAGGAAAGATTTCCTCGATTAAGTTCGGGAAAGAAAATGGCCCAGGCGAAATCTCTCATCATAGGTTCGCGCTTTTTTCGGACAAAGCTTGCACTAAGATTATTGCCTATGCCAATTCCCCTTCACCTAAATTGCCAAAAGAATGGGACAACATACTCGCGTGTATCAAGTACTAAGCGCTTCGTACACGATCAAATTAGGATCGTCAAACAAGAAATCGATGAGCCGAAATCCACCACAAAGGTGAGCCAACCGTTGTAAACTGCTTATCTTGTAACCCCCCCTCATTATTTGAAAGATTAAAAAATCCCCCCCCCCCCTGAATCAATATTGTTTCAATGCTTCTCAAAACATAAAACAACAAGAATTACTCTACTCTTTATAACGCTAAATCTATCGTTATAAGACTGTGTTTGACTGATTCTATTGGTCAAAAATTGTAAATATTAGGCGTTGCTATGGTAACCATTGTTGCAGTGCCCGGTTTTAAGGTGATTCTATGGCAAACTCCCGAAAATTTTAATCCGATAGATGGCGTTACTTGTCGCTGGCTCCGAAAATAGCCGTTTTTTGACGGTTTTCGGCTGATTTCTCTGAACAGACGAATAAGAGACGAAAAATCGGAATGTCAGCACCTGCTTAATTTTTTGCTTGATTTTTTGAGCCATAAACGGGCCAAATTAGTTCTAAAATAAAGGCGAAAGTATGCAAAGAAAAAATCACGTGTAATTTGGAGTTGTATCAGTAAAGATTACAGGTTTCTGTTTCACATGTAATCTTTACTGATACAACTCCAAATTACACAGGCTTTTTTCTTTGCATACTTTCACCTTTATTTTAGAACCAATTTGGCCCATTTATGGCTCAAAAAATCAAGCAAAAAATTAAGCAGGTGCTGACATTCCGATTTTTCGTCTCTTATTCGTGTGTTCAGAGAAAACAGCCGAAACCCGTCAAAAAACGGCTCTTTTCGGAGCCAGCGACAAGTGACGCCATCTATCGGATTAAAATTTTCGGGAGTTTGCCGTAGAATCACCTTAAAGGTTACTCATGAATAACCTTTAACCAAAGATTACTTATACTTTAGTTATGGCACTAGCTATCTCGGTCATGTTAAATTTTGTTGAGCGCCTTCATTTCTAAAACCGAGCTAAAACACATACCTACACTGGCCCACGGTTTGTTGACGTTTCGGTGAGCGAGGAAAGTGCGGGCGGGGTGGGGGTCATGGGCCAGCCGACTGGCCACTCTCGCTCGTCGAAACGTAATCAAATCGTGGAGCAGTGTATGTGTTTTAGCAATGAAGGCGCTCAACAAGATTTTAGCTTGTGCCATATCTGGAGTATAAGTAATCTTTGCCTTTAGCTAACGAGACTCTTAACGATGCTTACCACTGCAACGTGCCCATGGTGCTAGCACCATGAGCACCATGATGATGCTCATGGTGCTAATTGGAATGGTGCTGGCACCATGAGCACCATGGATTTCATGGTGCTAATTGGAATGGTGCTAGCACCATGGATTCCATGGTGCTCATGGTGCTAGCACCATGGAGTCCATGGTGCTAGCACCATTCCAATTAGCACCATGATGGTGCTATGTTGCTAAAATTTTTACCAGGGATTCTATGGTGCTCATGGTGCTAGCACCATGGATTGCATGCTGCTCATGGTGCTCATGGATTCCATGGTGCTTATGGTGCTAGCACCATGGAGTTGGATTCCATGGTGCTCATGGTGCTAGCACCATGGATTCCATGGTGCTCATGTTGCCAGCACCATTCCAATTAGCACCATGATGGTGCTATGTTGCTAACATTTTTACTGCAGGACGGCCAATAACGATCGGTTTAAAGATGAAGTACCTAAATGATCGCCCCGCTGAAGGCGCATCGACAAAAGTAAGATACAATTTCCCGATGGAATTTGCGGGATCTTCCGTAAGAATTTGAATCGGAAAGAGCTCGTTTCATAAAAGATGACAGCTCCCTGCGCCGCGCCGTAGGCGTAGGTTCGTTCGCATTCCTCTGCGCATCGAAGTCAGTTTGCGGAAACTCAAACTCGTCCAATGAGCAGTAAACAAGCCGATCTGTCATCTGCCAACTCTCGTGAAATGACTTCTACCTTGAGCTGTGGGTCGACATTTACGAGGTCAACAAATGACCTCTCCACCTTTTATCCCTTCCTGATCGGAATAACTGATCCAGAATCATATCAGGAAGGTCCGTTCCGTGATAAACGAAACAGTGTTTGATGGTGGAGTCACACTGATTTTAATTTTGAACTGGAACCCTGGAAAATAGGTAATGCATTCTTGAGCTTATTTAGAGCCTGGAGGTTATGTAATGGTCTCCTTTACACTTCCCCAGCCCCTGGAAGTTATGTAATGGATTCTTGAGCTTATTCAGCGCCTGGAGGTTATGCATAATTGATTTCATTACACTTCTCCAGCCCCTGAAAGTTATGTAATGGATTATTGAGCTTTTGTGACACTTGGAGGTTAGGTAATTGATTCTATTACATTTCTACAGCCCCTGGAAGTTCTGTAATGGATCCTTGGGCATATTTAGCGCCTGGGTGTTATGTAATAGTCTCCTTCACACTTACCCAGCCCCCGGAAGTCATTTAATGGCTTCTTGAGCTTTTGTGGCGCCTGGAGGTTATGTAATTGATTCTATTACACTTACCCAGCCCCTGGAAGTTATGTGATGGATTCTTGAGCTTTTGTGGCGCCGGGAAGTTTAGTAATTGATTTTATTACACTTCTCTAGCCCCTGGAAGTTATGTAATTGATTCTTGAACTTTAGTGGCACCCGGAGGTTATGTAATTTATTCTGTTACACTTCTCCAGCATCTGGAACGGCGCTAGCACCATCAGTCATAGTGCCAGAAACGTAGCACCACCAGCACCATGAGCCCCATGGAGCCGAGCACCATCAGTCATGGTGCCAGCAACATAGCATCATGAGCACCATGAAGCCGAGCACCATCAGTCATGGTGCCAGCAACATAGCACCATGAGCACCATGGAGCCGAGCACCATCGGTCATGGTGCCGGCGACATGGCACCATGGGAATCATGGTGCTAGCACAATGGGCACCATGGTGCTCATGGTGCTAAAATTTTTACCAGGGGAGGTCCATCAGCTTCCACTCCATTTCTTCATACCTTACTTGCCTTTCTCATTTCTTTCCTCCCAATTCTCCCATTTTTCCAAAATCCCTTTTTTTAATCCTCTCGCGGCCCAGCCGACACAAATTGCAGCGCAGCCCATCATCGGGAAATTTCCCGGTTTTCCAGTGGGTCAATTCGTAAATGTAGTTCAGTGGCGTACCATGCAATTTGGCAACGTAGTATTGTGTCCATTTAAACCCATGTAAAAGGTCGAATGCGAAGATGTTCACCGAAACACCCAATACTTCGATCTTTTTCATGGGTTCAAATGAACAAACTGCAACGTTGCCAAATTGCACGCTAGGCTGAAGTTTCTACGGAGTTACCTCGTGACACTACCCTCAGAAATAAATTATGAGCTCTCAAAGTAATTCGTGAAAAGACTAATGACTCTTTAAGTATATGGCCAGTGAGGACGACCGCGACGAGGCCAATTAATTCAGTTCTTTCCTGGTGCAACTTAAAATGGCAAGATTCTAATAGCTTCTGTATTTTTCAGATACTCCAAAATTTCCTTCAAATTCCGAACATTTACGCAACGTCGACATTCCGTGACAAATTCGAGGAAAGTGCAAGAAAAAACATCAATCAAGAAATAGAATATCTTCAGACTCATCAAGACACATTGGGATTTAAAGCAGATAATTTTGAAGACAATCAATAAGAAAAAAAAAACACGTTTAAGGCTAAATCCGACTGCTTGGCTTATTTTTTGTTTGTTTTCAGTTCCTGAAATCTTACCCTAGATGTGGGCATCCATCGAGATGACTCAAAGCAAGTTACTTAATTACCAAGGAAATCCGTCCAGGAGACTAAAATTTTAATTACGTGTACATGTACGTACATTGTATGTACTTACAGTCGGCGAATTAAATAATGTCGATCGACACCTTAAATTTTAGCTGAGGTAGGCCACTAGCAATACTTGAATTCATTCTGATAAGTATTGCATGTTGCCTATCCAATCCAAAATCTAAGGCGTCGATGAGCGTTTTTTAATTCGCCGACTGTCCCTCTCTTTTTTGAACCTCTGTTGTGTACTTTAATCAAGCATTTTACTTTGTTATGTAATGCTCAAGAACTACCATTTTCTTCCCTGAAAGCACAATATTTTTGTTTAGCATACCTACTGAAGATTTATTTGTTCTTCCGTCAAATATTTTTGGAGGAAAAAAAAATTAGGATGTTAGTACAGAGGATGATGAAGTAACAGCACGTGTTGTAGGTTGAAAAAACCGAGTAGTACTTACCTATACTCACATTGGTATTTTAGAACACAAACAAATTACACTGGTCTGCAAAAAAAAATGACGAAAATTTCCAAGCTGATGTTTTGGGTGATTCTTATGTTTTTTGGGTCGCTGAACCCGAAAATGACCTCCGTTTTTCTCTATCACCCTCCAGTTTTCCGGGAAATCCATTTTTCTCCGGAAAATGCACCGTTTACCGTCAAGTACAAAATGATCACAAAAATTGATTATTTTCTTGCATGTAGAAGCAGGAAACAGCATAAAATTGTCTCTAAAACGAATTAAGATGCTTAAAAGTGATGTTAGAGTTAGGTTGGGGTGGGTGAAAATGACAGGGGGGAGCGTGGGGGGTAAAAAATGACCAATTTGCATGAAAAATCGGTGAAAATTCAGTGTTTTTTGTTGCATTTGTGGTTTTCTTTGGCCCCAGAACCTAATTTCTGGTCACCTCATACATTAATTGTAGCTCAATAATTAGCATAAGACCCTGCGGAGTCCACCACTGTTTGTGGTGGGAGGGGGGTGTACAGTTATTGCATGAAAAGTTGCCAAAAACGGACGGAATGAAACACCCTTCATTTTCTGTACGTTTTCCAATTGTATTTTATGTATGTGTCTCTGAAGCCCCCTCTCACCCGTTTTGCTGCCTTCCCCCCCCCCTTTAACTTTTATACACCCCCACCAGCAACCCCCCCTCCTACCAGTTTCCTGCCAAACGGAACGCGTCAAATCGCCGGCAAACGCGATTCGCGAACTTTGCTTTGTTTCTGATGACAATCGTGTTTTTTGTTAATTTCGATGGATATAATATTGGGTTTTAACAATTTTGAGAAGAAAACTATAGCCACCACGTTAAAAAAGAAGAAAAATTAACCCAGAAATCAAGAATTCAGATGTACAGCAATATTCCATCATGCGAAACGGAACGCGATTCGCGAATTTCGGTTCGTTTTTGAAAATGGTGTTTCTTGCCGACATTGAGGGATATAATATTGGGTTTTAACAAATCTAAGAAAAAAACCATGGTCACCACGATGGATTACAAGAAAAATTGCCGTAGAAACCAAGATTTCAGACGTGTGAAGGTATTTTATCATACCAAGCTGAACGCGCCAAAATGCCAGATAACGCGATTCGCGCAAATCGACGCTCCGCAGGATGAAACATATAAATAAACATAGCATGTGTACAGTGCAAGGAGCAAAAACCGCATGAATTTATTTTTACAGCATTTTCTATCATACTTTTAGGCTCATTTGAGCTAAAGAAATCTAAAATCAAATCCGTGCCTTTAGAGGAACACTCATCTGAAGTTAGATCGTTTTAAGGCTCAAAAATGAGTCGAGTTTCAAAATTTATTACTTTGTGGCCAGTTTTGGGGGCCGGATAGGTCTTGCAGACATTTTTTTTCTGAATTCACACATTTAAAACACATATGTCCTCAAATTTGGTGATGATTCGTGCATGGAACGAGAGTTTTGATTTTTTAATGTTAAAATGACAAAATTTTGACGTGACAAAAATAACGCTATTTCCCGAAAAATACCGAAAATTAAAAACTTCCTCAACTAAAAAACTAAGAGGATTTAGGACGAACGCTTCAATTTAGCCTCTTAAAATTGTGATGAGAACACAAGTACCTACTAAATTTCAACCAAATCTAAGGAGGTGGGACAGGTGGGTGCCAGGTGCCATTGTTCATATTTTTGGTTGACTTGGAATGGAATGACCCCGTATTAAACGAATATGATGGCTGTGGGGGAGGGGGGGGGGGTTGCTGGTGGGGGTGTATAAAAGTTAAAGGGGGCGGGGAAGGCAGCAAAACGGGTGAGAGGGGGCTTCAGAGACACATACATAAAATACAATTGGAAAACGTACAGAAAATGAAGGGTGTTTCATTCCGTTCGTTTTTGGCAACTTTTCATGCAATAACTGTACACCCCCCTCCCACCACAAACAGTGGTGGACTCCGCAGGGTCTTATGCTAATTATTGAGCTACAATTAATGTATGAGGTGACCAGAAATTAGGTTCTGGGGCCAAAGAAAACCACAAATGCAACAAAAAACACTGAATTTTCACCGATTTTTCATGCAAATTGGTCATTTTTTACCCCCCACGCTCCCCCCTGTCATTTTCACCCACCCCAACCTAACTCTAACATCACTTTTAAGCATCTTAATTCGTTTTAGAGACAATTTTATGCTATTTCCTGCTTCTACATGCAAGAAAATAATCAATTTTTGTGATCATTTTGTACTTGACGGTAAACGGTGCATTTTCCGGAGAAAAATGGATTTCCCGGAAAACTGGAGGGTGATAGAGAAAAACGGAGGTCATTTTCGGGTTCAGCGACCCAAAAAACATAAGAATCACCCAAAACATCAGCTTGGAAATTTTCGTCATTTTTTTTTGCAGACCAGTGTTATTATTATGTAAGCACTCATTAATTGACCATGAGAGGCTTTTAAATATTTTAGCTTTGCCTTAGTTCTTACAATAAATATTACCAAAAAAAAAAATAAAAAAAAAAAAAAAAATAAACAAAAATCGCAATTTTATGTCAGAGTTTTTTTTTTTGTCCTTTTTCATCTTTTCCTTCTTAACACCATCATCTTTTCTTTTGGTCTTCAACATTTACAAAGATTACAGACCACGCTGTAAAGTACTGATCAAAGGAAGGGAGGCTCCAGTCTTCTTGAGGTTGCTAGACATCTTTAAAATGAGGATAATTCAGGTTTTCAGGGAGCTGCAACAGCGGGGAGGAGTAGGTATGGTCTACACCCTGAAGGAAAAAGAATATTCTGAGAATATTCTGGTCAGATCAAAATATACCCTGTTATCAAAAATCGTCTTCAATCCGTCTTAGAAGACAAGTAAGCTGCTTAGATCTATCTTTAAACCGTCTCTAGTTCCGCCCTAATCGGTCTTTGAAGATGTCTTACAAATCTGTCTGTAAGACAACTTTGAAAACTGTCTTATTAATTTGTTGTATTTAAAGACAGATTTAAGATGGATTAAAGATGTCTTAAAAATCCACTTGGGGAGTCGGATTAAAGACGGAAAGCAAAAAGTCAAAACGGCAAAACAAATATTGTTATCTGGGTACTTTTGAAAACATTCCTCAGAATATTCTGGGAATATTCCGAGGAAAATTTGGAAGAATTTCTTTTGGATTAATCCATTTTATTTATTTATTTATTTTTTTTTTGCTCTAATCTATGGCAGTAGTTCCGAAACTTTTCAGCTTGCAGACCCCTTGTAAAAATGATGACTTTTTTTTTTTTTTTTTTTTTTTTTTTTTTTTTTTTTTTTTACCTAAATGTGACATGAAATGATGCATAAATGAGTCTGTTCAACATTTTTTTACGATTAACTTTAACAGGTAATTAAGGAAAAACAAAAGAAAACTCAAACAACAAATTTTAACTTTGAAGAATTTTTGACAAAAATTTCGAATCTGCTAGGAAATTTTAAATTTTAAATTATTTGGTTATGAAGGTAAAGAAGGCTTAGGAGTCGTTGGTGTTGCTACAGTTACGTTCATTCATTTTTATTTTCCCTGTTTCCTGATTCTTCTTCCGAATTTTTCGGGCTGATCGGATCTACTTTTGTTACTTACAACTCGCGGACCCCCTGGGAGGTCTCGGCAGACCCCCTGGGAGGTCTCGGCGGACCACAGTTTGGGAACCGCTGATCTATGGCACTAAAATGGGAGTTATAAATATTCTCAAAATATTCCGGGGAGAATATCTCAAAATGTACTGTGGAGATCATACGTGTTATCACCGTATCTTATGAAATCACCCCCCTCAGTATTAGTTTGGATTTGTAACACTAGCTAAAACTATAACTAACACTAATTTGAAAGGATGAATCAGTAAAAAGTCTAAACAAGGAACGAAGAAATAATAATTGACAAACTAATTTTATTTACAATTATTTTTTACACAATTTTATAAACTTACAAACTTCCGGTTTAGAACCGTCTTTACAAAACAACTTTGTTTGTATTAAATTGAGAAAATAAAGGAAAAAAAAAAACAAACCCAAAATAGGAAATAAATTGATTGAGAGAAAGAAGAAAAAAAAGAAAACTTAGGATACAAGAGTTGTAAAAAATTTGATGAGTAATAAAAGTGTAAAAAAAGAGCCTTCAGATATTTCACAACGGTCAATTTTCAAGCATCCTCTTTGTCACAAAAGAAGAACAGTCTGGTTGGGCAAACGTACGGTAAAACAGGGTGATTAGGAATTTTCGTTTTCTTCTCACTAAAATTCCACGAATATGTTCTTATTCACCCCACATTACGGTAGATGATAATTATTTTTGTGATCAGAAAAGGTTACTTATGAGGTCTCAATAGCTAGGAAATAAATTTTTCAATGGACTCATAACAGTCATAACATTGATAAAAAAATTGCATCCATGTAATATTCATATAATATTATTAGAATTCTAAAACACCTTGGCAAAACAAACAATATTGAGGCCCTGCAAGCTGATCATTTACTTCATCGGTAAACCGATCGTTAAGACTGTGTATGAGTGATTCTATTGGTCGAATATTGTAAAACTTAGCCGTTGCTATGGTTACCATCGTTACAGTGTCCGTTCTTTAAAGGTCACTCATGAATAGCCTTTAAAAAACGAGACTCTTAATGATGGTTACCATAGCAACAGCCAAGTTTTGCCATTTTCGACCAATCGCATCACTCGTAGAGAGTTTTAACTATCGCTTTAACGATGAAGTAAATGATCGACCCGCAGAATAGAATTTCACACAGAACAAGAGTAACATTCACAAGACCGATTCCATTCCTTTACAATGCAAAAACATGCAAAGATCAGTCCTTTTACTTCCCTCTGTGGTTGTAAAAAATATTAAAAATTGACCAAATAAACCATACTGCTTCAGTATTTACAAGGTCTAGCAAAAATATTTATTAAAAATATTTATACAAGATCCAGTGGCGGTTCGTACATTGTGGCAAAACTGTTTTTCCTCCATTTGATTTTATGTTAAACAATCGATTTAATAGTGAAGCGCTGCTTCACCAACAATCGATTGTTTTACATAGATTCAAATGGAGGCAAAACATTGCTGCCAAATTGAACGAGCCGCCACTGACAAGATCCGGTAAATAATAGAAGAAGATGGTTAAAAAAAAAGAAAGAGAAAAGAATCTTTTGCAAAATCGTTCAAGCGAGAAACTCAATATTATGGATAAGTACATATGATGATACGGGCATTAATAC
Source organism: Trialeurodes vaporariorum (assembly GCA_011764245.1). Lineage (NCBI taxonomy): Eukaryota > Metazoa > Arthropoda > Insecta > Hemiptera > Aleyrodidae > Trialeurodes > Trialeurodes vaporariorum. Next base: position 17,013,510 of record VMOF01000369.1, on the reverse strand, counting down.
ATCGGAATTATAGGTAATTTCAAGGGTTTGAAATGCAAAAACATTGAGCAAGATTGGTGGCATTTGCCAAAATTTTAAACGACACAAAAAGCAAATTTTACAATGCCGACAGGTTCGATTACAGTTCGGTCAGTGGCATAGCAAGCAAATTTGGCAACACAGCATTCTGTCCATTTAAACCCATGAAAAAGGTCAAATGCAAAGGTGTTCACCGAACACCCGATAGTTCGATCTTTATCATGGGTTTAAATGAGCACAGTACAACATTGCCACATTGCACGCTACGCCACTGAGTTCCGTCACTTGGTGACTGTATAATATGTATACATACATGGTATAATAGTACAGTCTTTGACGATCATGTTCTGTAGGATTTGAACGTCTCTCAACATCATTCATACCATGTCCATGGCAGGTAAGTATAATAATAAACAAATCAAAATTTTTCTGGTCACAGATTGCCTTCACTGGGTCACAAAATTTGAAATAAACAAAGGCAGACCAGACACCTTGATTGTTTAGTCACAAATTTAAAATATGCTTCAAGACTCTTTAAAAATTTGAAAGAACAGTGCCTTGCCTTTGAATAGACTCTTGGAGGAGAATTTATGATTTCCTTGGGTGCAAGGTCAAAGGAAAAGGGCAAAACGTGCGAGTACTCCAAGTGAGAGGCTTTGAATGATTCTTAAACTCAAAGGACAAAAGAAGACTACACAGAAAGAACGTGGTTAGTCACATTTTGACAATATTGGAAACCAATTCTTTACTCTATTCTCCACGTGAATGACTTATGAAATTATAAGAAAAGTAAACAAAAATTTTGAATTTTTGTCTTTAATGTCTACGAACATTTCTTAATTTCGTTTTTCCTTTTAATCTCTTTTTTTGAGTTTTGAGTGTATTTCAAAAAATGAATTTAGTTGCCAAATTTCGACGAGTGAAGTGACTCACCCCGTTTTTTCTGTGTAGTCTTCAAATATTAAGATAATTAGGTTTATTTGTGCAGGAAGAATACCATGAAAATTATTCAATTAGATTATCATTGCAGGCAGATTTTGAATTAAGAACTTACTTATTTAACTATAGATATCCATAAAGAATTTGAAAACAAGAATTGAAACGTTGGAAATGTAAACGTCATAATTCCCGAACTGCTTTAAATTGGAAATGAGAAAGATGGAAGATATGCTTTAGTTTGTCGCAGAAATGACTGGATTTGACACTTCTATGGTTTTCATGAAAACATCAGCTTCTTACGGCTCCTAACCAATCAGGTTGCCCTATCTGAGGATGGAAGCTGATGTTTTCATTCAAACCTACAGATGTCAAGTCCAATCATTCTTGAGACAGCCTATAGATACGCCACTGCCAATTCTGATCGTTTATAAATTTGAAAAATGAAAATTGATAAGAACATAACAAAGATCCAAACGATCAAAAACTTAAAGACTCTTGTTCATGAATTTTCAAATATAGGCCAAAACTGTGACGATTTTTGAGGAGCACTAGCACTACATGGTGGCAATTTTTAAATTAAAGAACCCTCGAATCACACTAAGGTGGCTTTTACAACTGATCTGGGTCGCCATAGTTCCAAAACAGAGATTTAACAACGAATTAGAGCTCACGCATTTTGAGTAATGGGCTGACAGGACTCTTACAAGTAAGCGGTGCTTGCTTCCGAAATCCATCAAAACAGATCGGTGAGTGGTTAATTAGCAAACAGTTACGACTTGTTCCTAACCAACCACTTGCCGATGCATTTTGATGCATTTGGGAATCAAGCATCGCTTCTTGTCAGAATCCGTCAACCCGACACTGAAAATGAGTGAGCTCTACAACTTTCACTAGTCATCTTATGGTTCTTTCCAAAACAATTATCACAAGTAAACAAAAAATATTCAAAATAAGAACAAGAATTTGAAAAAACAACAAGAAAAAAATTTAAATTACAGAAAGAATAGAACAGTTTGCATGATGAGCTAAGTTTTGAATGAACTCATTAGATTCAGACATGTTTCATTAGATCATTACAAATTGTGAGTCTTGAAGTGCTTCTTACATGCAGCCTTAGTGGCAAAACTTTTGAAACAAAGTTTACAAACGAAGGCACGGCCTTCACCTGTCATTTTGTGCTTCTCTTTAAGGTGATCATCACAGGCAGTTTTGGAATGGAATATTCCGTTGCATTCTCCGCATTCGTAGTGGCCCATGGTTTCTGGGCCATGAGCAAATCGCATGTGTTTATAAAGCCTAGATTTAGTCAGAACGTTCTGTCCACACTGTTCGCAGAGGAATGAGACACCTTTCTCATGACGTTTACGATGATGATAAAATGATGTCACCGCATTAGTGCTGAAGTCACAGTCTTTACAATACCACTTGGACGTGGTATTTTCACCTGTGTGCTTACTCATATGCGTCTTAAGAGAGACTTTCGAACGCAGTTTAGTACCACAAATGTCGCACATGAATGGTTTTTCCCCTGTGTGAGTCCTATAATGGTCTGTGAGTTTCCTATTCGACGATGCGCGATAACCGCAATGATCACAGATAAATTTGTCGCTATGAGACTTCAAATGAGCTGTTAGCCGTTCTTTGTTTCGGAAACCATTACCGCACAAATCACAAAAGATATTCTTTGCAGCGTGATAAATATTACGGTGCCACTGCAATCTATCGGCAAAGATGAAACACTTCCCGCAAGTCTGACAGTTGTCATTGGCTGGTAGATCAGCATGATTGGCTTTATCATGGTAGCAGAGTTCGTAGAATTTCACATACGCAACATCACAAAGCGTACAGGTATAAATTTTCGGCTTCGGTTTTTTCTTGTACTTTTTCCGGTTTCGTCTCCTCGGTAATTTCCCCCCGATAATTTTATCGATTGGATTATCACTCGTGTCATCCTTCGGAGGATCCGGGATTTTATCGATCCAGAACAAGAAATCTTTAACTTGACCTTCCTCTCCTTCTTCACTAACGACAACTGGGACTTCTGGGACATTGGAAGTTTCACCTATAAGTACAGGCTCTTTGGGCAGATGGAACTTTTGCAAAATTTTACTTCTCTGATTGTTTTTCGGTAAAGTCGCAGGATCCAAAATTTGATCCAATGGAATGTGGCTCTTCCAGTCGTTTCGTTTATCTATAATTTTGTGTTGCGGTGTCTCACCATCCACAGAATCAAGCACCAAAATAGGAATTTTCATGCCGTCTTCATTGATTGTGTATCTTATGACTAACTGGTGGTTGGTCGCTAATTCAGCAGTGAGTTTCTCATCAGCAATTAAAGGAGGATCTATTACTGAGTTAGAAGAATATTGCTCCCCGGTAAGTAAAGAGGTTAAGATTAAGTCATCTTGTTCAGAAATCTCTTCTGAATCAATATTGTTATCTGATACTACTTTCGGTTTGAGTGGGCGGAATTTTGAAATGTCTGGGCGTGATTTGGATTTTTGCAATTTCGGTATGGGCACTGTGGGTATAAGGACATTCGGCGAATCTGCCGAGGTAACATAAATTTGAGAATTGAGAGGGGCAAGAAAATGTTCACTGACGTTTATTGGATGGTTTTGTCTTGCTTCTTCTTTTGCTTCTTTTGCTTCTTTTGCTTCTTTTGCATCTTTTGCTAGTTTTGCTACTTTAACTTTTTCATCTTCTTCAGCTTGATTGTTTCTGCATGTAACACCTGATCTTGATGATCCGACGGCATTTCCGACGGTTTCCTCTTCTTTTTGATAAGATCCCTGCAAAACAGTGTAAACAAAAGTCAAAAAGTAAGTAACACCAAATAACAAATACATTTTTAAATCAAAAGATGTGCTTTCCTAAAATAAATATGTACTGAGAAACTTGTCAGAAATTCACTTTACTTAATCTTCTAATGGTTAAGGTAATTTAACAATTTCATGGGCAGCGCCTGGGTCAAAAAATAAGGGGGGGACAAAAAAATAAAAAATCAACGATCTTTCGTTCTTGGACATATCGTCGTCCATCTGACGCTTAGGCGTGAGTCGAATCTAACGTTTCACGATCATCTTTCACAATTTCAAATTTTCAAAGGACAATGCATGTACGAATAATTCTTGAATAGTTTTCCCTTCATTCTTTATGAGTCATAAAATCACAGAAAAATATTAATTGAAGTTATTGAATGATTCATCACGGTTGGAAAAATGAAAATGAGTGGAAATTTTGAAACGTTGAATTCGACTTACGCCTATGCGTCAGATGGACGATGATATGACTCTTTATTTCTCTCTTCAAATTCTTTCCAAAGTGTTAACCAAAGTGGAATTCAACGGTTTTTGGAGCGCACCGAATCACTCTGCAATTGAAGCCGTCTCCAGAAATAAAACAATCATAAAACAATGGGTACACTCTCCCCGAGAATTGTGCATTGAGAGCAAACGGAGGTTTTTCAGCTGAAGAGCACACCTGTTATTTTATGGACGCTTCAACCAGACATTTCCTCAACAGTTTACTTGTCAATTTCGTGCCAATTTTCTGCCTTGTCAAATGTTCCGCTCTTCCGTTCACCCCCTCCATCCACAAAAAAGTGGGGGCTATAATAGCCCTCCCTAGCCCTTAAGATGCGCCACCTATGGCCTACATTGTTCAACAGAGGGGGGGGGGGTTCCGCTCAGACCCCAATTTTAGGTCTACATGAGTTTTGCCCCTCCCAGATATTTATAAACTTTTTTCCGTCCATATTATTTATTTATTTATTTATTTATTCATTTATTTATTTATTTACTTATTTATTTCAAGCAGCCGTGATTAGCTTAGTGAGTGCAAGCAAAACTATGTCTATCTATCTCACTTACACTCTTTGAGGCTTATGGGAATTTTTGTACGTCCAATATCCTGGCTTTATTTTTAAGTGTTTCAGCTTGAAACTTTCAAGGTATCTTCTTGAAGTACGCTTGCAAATGCCGACCTTCCTCAAATTTGTACTTTTTGTGTAAAATTCATCCAATTTAGTGAAAAACTGTTGACTTTTATGAGCAGCCCAGAGTGGTGACCATGATTTGAACTAATCGACCCTGGAGTCATCTTAAAAAGATTTATCATGGCAGCATTCAAGTATACCTACACCAGCACTAGACTGGCCCGTGCAAATTTTTGGATGCTGTAACCTTGCCCCTCCACTCTCCAAAGTTCACATCAAATAAAATTATGTACTTAAAAGTTCTTAAAGCTCAATTTTTCCGGACATGTACTTACTTCAAAAAGTCTAGTCGGGAGGTTGGAACAGTTTCCCAACTTCATCCTCTTAGTTGAGCGTCTCCTTCATTTAAAATAATGCTTTCAGAGAATCATGGGGGGGGGATACAGGAGTTTGTATTTTTCTCTCTCTCTCTCTCTCTCTCTCTCTCTCTCTCTCTCTCTCTCTCTCTCTCTCTCTCTCTCTCTCTCTCTCTCTCTCTCTCTCTCTCTCTCTCTCTCTCTCTCTCTCTCTCTCTCTCTCTCTCTCTCTCTCTCTCTCTCTCTCTCTCTCTCTCTCTCTCTCTCTCTGGCCATTTGGATCCGTGTGAAATAAAAGGATAGGAGAGGGAGCCATCATGTGACTTTAGCCCTTATCTCCGTCCCTTTCTAACGCACAGATTCAAATGGCCGCAGAGAGAAACAGACAAATACATCTGCCCATGCAGAGAGTATGTGTTGCAAAAGTATTGGTCCTCTTAGTTTGTTTTTCTGTCATTATTCAGACATGATGTCAAGGGGTACTTCCTATTATTTAATAAACTGGCCCTTATTTTTAGAATTTTCAATTTTATATCTTATTACTTCAAAAAATTATTCGACAGCACTTTTACCTAGATTATATATCACAGACGGTTGCGGAGGGCTTAATGCCACCCTTTGCGCTTGCACTGTCATGCCGCTGGCTCTAAAGGCACCGGAAAATTAATTCGTTGAGGAGATGTACATTCACAAAGTTCCTACGAAACAACAAATTTTTTCTGGCCTTCTAAAAGTCATCGCACTGAGATACCACTTTCAGAGTAACAACGGCGTAGCTAGAAATTCACTTTCTCTCTCTTTATTCATTAAAATGAATAAGTCAGAAAAAGATGAAAAAGAGGGATCTATTCTATTTTCCTCTACTTATTTTACCTGCACGCTGATTACTTTTGCGTTAAAGGCTGTCTTTGAGCGAAGCTATTTGTCGAGCATTGTAAGTGGACTTAGACGTTGCTACGGTAACCATCGTTCAGGTTCCCACTAGCTACAGCTTAATGAGGACTACTTATAGGTTACTGTTAAAACCGGGCAAAATAACAATGGTGACAACAAGAACAGTTAAGTCTTACAATTCTAGACCAAAAGCGTCATTCATAGACAGTCTTAAAGATCGGTTTTAGAAAAACGTAAATGATCCTGGACTATCAATCCACTTTTGTTTAAGCCCGCTTACTTTCAAAGTCCACTGATTTATAAATCCAATATTATCAAGTCAAGTGTATGAAACGTTCGCTTATAAATGTGCACACATCTCTCAAGGTGATTCCAGGCGAAACTTTTCCAAGTCCTCCTTTCCCAAAAAGTTTCGCTCCTCTCACATAATCTGTCAATCTACTGGTGAGCCTTGTCAGACCATCTCCAGTTTCATGAACATTGCGCTTGATTACGTTTGATGGGCAAACAGTTTGTAGTCATAGCTTTCGGTAAGGGGGCAAAAAATGAAAAAAAAAAGAAAAAAAAACACACAAACTAGATTATTTAACAGTTGGAAAAAGAGTTTATTAACTAAGCTCTTTGAATCATTGAAAAGGAACTTTAATCGACACATCTGACCAGAAGGCTAATTCTGCTCTTTTGAACGAGACAAGACGAGATAGCGGGAATTGATCATTCCCATTGGCTTAAACGGTTTCATGTGACAATTTTTAAGTCATTCGAGTCGTTCATTTCAGACCAAATGACTCCCCGTCCCTCGAATGACTCAAAATCTGTCACTTGACTACTTTAAACCAATGGGATTGGTCAATTCCCATTTTCTCGTCTTGTCCAAAAGAGCAAAATCAGTTACCAGGGGGCCGACCATTTATTTCATCGATAAACCGATTGTTGAGACTGACAGTCCTATGAGTGATGCTATTAGTCCAAAATTGTAAAACTTGGCCGTTGTAATGGTAGCAATTGTCAAAGTGTCCACTTTTTAAAGCTTACTCATGGAATGGCTCTAAAACACGGGCACTTAACGCTGGTTACCATGGCAACAGCCAAGTTATACAATTTTGGACCAATAGTATCACTCAAAGAGTCTTCCCGATCGGTTTATCTATGAAGTAAATAATCAGCCCCCAGATATAGATAGTTGGTCAAAAGTATCCAAAAAAGTAAGGCAAATCCGGCAAACTGCACATCAGGCCCAACTCCATATTTTTATGATGGTCAAAAATTTGCCGTACCAAAACAAATCACTGAATTTGCTGATCTCACACCTCACGATTATCCCTCCGAAATAATATTAGAAATTAAAAACCAAGATAGGTTTAAGGTAAGTGCAATGCGCGATATTCACTGCTAGAGTTCTTTTGATCGCAAGTGGGCAATGACGTAGGCTGGTCAACTCCCATGTTAAACTTATGGGAGAAAACTGGCTACATAAGCTGGTCAATGCTGGTCAACGGAGTTGTAAAATTCCGCTCCCTCGCAGGAATTAAACTGCACATACCTGATTTTATCGACCTTGATTAAAAACGAATATTGATTTTAATGAGACCTTAAACTGTTAAACTTCATTACCGTATTTACCCGTGTATAACCCGCGCCTTTTTTCTTAAAATCGGGAGAAAAAATCGGGGGTGCGGGTTATACACGGGTAGAGCGCTAGACGCAACCCGCAACAACATTGCGCACGCATTCTATCTCGGATTACAGCGGCGCGCACACTCCCACACTCCCGACCGTCTGCCGCACATGTTTTCTTCATTTTTTAATAAGCTCCGCCCCCTTGAGACACTTGTCGCATTCGAGTTTCGCACTTCCACCCATTATTTTTGATCAGGACCACCGCACGGTCTGCACGGTGTAGTGCGGAAACGTTGGCATGGACCGGGGACCGCCGCCGACTCAATGAGCTATAACTTTAGAGTGGCACATCAAGGGAACGTTCCGCTGGTTCATTGTGGTCACCTAGGGCGCCGCCATCTTGCCATAAAAATCGATTTTGAGGTTAAATTTTGTAGGTGGTTTCCGGTCGTTTTGTAAACAACTCGGGCATCGCCGGAAACGACATGAAACGACCTATAAGTCGCGTGCGTAATCGCAATTTCCACGCATTGTTTTGATTTCTCACACCCTTAATCAGTGATTACTAATAAATAAATATATAAAAAGTTTTCCATTTCAAAGTTTATGTTTCGATTCGTTTTGTCTCATTCCCCCCCCCCCAGCTTTTCATCTCCTCTCAAAAATGCGGGTTTTACACGCGGATTTTTTTTTTTTTTTCCCCCATCGCTAAAATGTAGGGTGCGGGTTATACACGCGTGCGGGTTATACACGGGTAAATACGGTATTAATTTTTGCACTTCCATTGTAACAAGATGATTGGTTGATGCAATCGATGGCGTTAATCATCTTTCCCCTCTTGCATTGATCAAAAATTTACCGTAGATTACGATCAGGTAAAAAACAGTGAGCTTCGACATAACTGGGAGTCAAACGCAAAACTGCGCAAGTAAAACTCCGAAACTCGTTTGGCGTTCTAAAAGTGAGAGTGAGTTAAAGTTAGAAAGTCTCTGATCTTCAGATTTTATTCGTAGTATTCCCGCCAGAAAAACCTGGCCAATCATCTTTAGATTAGACTACCTCAGTGATGAGCAAAAATAATTTTTTGAATGACCATGAATAATTAACTAAAATGATTCGAATTATTCTCATGTTATTCCTATAATTAAATCAAAGTTTTAACACTACCAGTCATTTATCTTATGACAGATGAATATGCTGGTAGCATCAAAACTTCGATTTACTCACCGAAATGACAGGTCTGCTCGTAAGTCTGTTTTCCCATTTAAACTTGCGTTGGCAGTGCCCCGGAAGAGCAGAGGGGACGTTATAAGAATAACATGAGAATAATGCGAATAATTTTAGTCAATTATTTTTGGTTATTCAAAAAATTATTTTGGCCATCACTGAACTATCTGCAGTGGAGCACGACATAAAAAATAGCTACATGTAGGTTAGTCAACGCCCTACTGACTCACTCATCTGAAGTTAACTTTTTAAAATAAAGAAATTTTCGCTGTTCCTTGTTGAAAAGAAGAAGTTTCTTTTAAAAGTGCCTTTTACAAACAAGAACAAATTTTAAAACCACAAATAATGCAGATGATGACTGATCTAGTGTATCACATTATAATTGAAACACACCATACGCGGTTAAAGGATTTGTCTTCCTCTCTCTCCTCCCGTTTGAATAGGTGCACGAAAAAAGAACAGAGATGGGGGCTAGAGTCGCAGGATGGCCCTCTGCTATCCTTTTCAAACATGTGTTCTAGGCCGGAGATTGATTGATTGATTGATTGAAAATTTTTTATGAGCATTAATAAAACAGTAAAATAGGATTAATGCTATGGAGGTCAAGTTTGGACTTTAAAGTCTTTTCTAAAGTCCTTAAAGGAGAGAGAGAGAGACACAAATTCCTGAATCCACTCATGACACACACTTTTATGTTAGGTGGACTTTTCGTCCAAAATCACTGTATGCCTAAACCAGCGGTTTCCAACCGATGGTTCGCCGGCCGAGTTTTGGTGGTCCGCGAAGACCTTCCCAAAATTTGTCCCGTTTTTTTTTGCCCGAAAGTGGCAACGTTGAATTTGTGACAAATATTTTTTTATATAGGAGGAAAAATACAATTTTGTCGTCGCTTGGGAAGTAAGTGGTCATTTGAACAAATCATAACCTAAATCTTTATAAGTTTATAAAATTCCTCCTTCGAAGTTTTCGTTTTTTTAAATTAAAAATTAATTTCAAAATTGAAAGTTTTCGACTATTGTTTTTGTTTTTGTTCCATTATCTCAGCGATTCCCAGCCGGTGGCTGTATTTAAAAAAAAAAATTGTTCTTTTAAATTTGAAAATGCTTCAGGGGCTAAAGCTGCCCCCCTGCCTTTATTTCCCCCTCCATTGTCCAAAAAGAAAGGGTCATCGATTATTCATTTTTCCGAGCGGTGGTCCGCGACCTCCACCGATTGTCCGATTGGTGGTCTGCGACCTCCACCGATTGTCCGATTGGTGGTCCGCGACCAAAAAAGGTTGGGAACCACTGGTCTAAACTGACATTAAATCCAAAACATCAGTTTGTACGAAGGTCAATTAGTCCAGAAAAATGATGTGTAAAATGAGTGTCTGATAAGCAAATCAGTACATTTATTTGTTAGGCCAGTGTCTATTCAACGGCCACTGTCACTTTATTTCGAATTTTGTCCAAAAATAAAAAATGGACCAGCACAAAATAACGATTGTAAAAATATAATAATCATAATTATTTTTCATGAAAATGCCAAAATAGTTGGCACTACCTTGCCCTGGTCCTTCTTATAAATTGGCCATGGCCTTTATTTAATAGGGTGAAAATATTATAAAAGCTGCTGCTTTGCAAAGCTCTGCGCACCCTGATATATACATTTGTATCTAATTTTGATACCATCACAACGCAGTATTCTTTAATCAAAACAATAAATGTAATCCAGATGGAAATTCCCATGAGAGCCAGTGATAGTATTTTTAAGTCTCTTTTGGTCCCTATTCAAGATGGCAGACAAAGTCCGTTTCTGTCTTTTGCTCTGCTTTGTACAGGGATGGATTGAACATTATTAAAATGGCACACCAGAAAATAATGCTTCAAAATGAATTGAAATTTTACTTCTGATTATGCAGTTTTACAATCACAGTCAAAGAGTAAACCAGAGTTGCAATTAAATTGGGAGCTGCCGCCGTCAATGCTGAAAAGAGCCTAATTCAAAGTCGGCTTCTGACTGGCTGAAAAATGGAAGGAAATGCCTGAGTCCTAATTTTTTGGTCTTAAGGAGATTAACAGACAGTTTTTCTTTAAATTCATTTTATTCAAAAACGAAGAAGAAGTTTACTGTTCAAAACTCTTTAAATTGATCTAGCAGAATTTTTTTAACAAATTGATAGGTCATACATCCCACTTTATAGCAAATTCGAGATTATCGCAGTTGAAAAGAACGAATAGTTAAGTGTTTCAATCTTGGAAACATACGATTATTACTTAGTACTTAGTATTAGTGCTTTTCAACTGAGATAATCTTTTTGAATTTGCTGTTGAGTGGCACGTATCAATGCATGTGGGAGCTATCAATTTGTTCAGAAAATTCTGCTAAATCAATTTAAAGAGTTTTGAACCGTAAACTTTTTTGTATTTGAAAAAAATGATCTGAAATAAAAACCGTCAGTTGAAGTCCTTCAGGCTGAAAAAGTTAGGATACAGGCAATTCTCTCCATTTATCAGCCAGTCAGAAGTCGAATTAGAATTAGACTCTCATCAGCATTGACCACGATCAGCGTTGCCAGATTTTAGGGAAATATCAGTAGATTTTGCACTGATTCTTATGGGAAATCTACTGATATTTCCCTAAAATCTGGCAACGCTGACCACGATAGCTTTCAATGCAATTGCAACTCTTGATCACTCTCTGATCATGATGCACATGCCTTCACCTTTACACTTACATCATGTTTTTTTTTTAAAAAAAAACCAGCTCCGTGGTCTGAGCAGAGCTGCCGTTTTGCGTATGATTAATGACATTTTTCAATTTACCAATGATTCTACCGGTTGAGAAAAGATTACACAGTTCAGTTCAGTGTATGACTGTACTGAACTAAAATACTCTGATCAGTAATCTTTTCTCAAACGGTGCAATCTCCATTGAATTATTAAAATGTCCGCAAGTTTTTTAAGTCATCCGTCCGACTCCACCAGTTGAGAAAAGATTATAGATGCGAGTATTTTAATGCATTACAGTCATAAACTGAACTGAAGTGTGTAATCTTTTCTCAACTGGTGAATTGGAAAATGTCGTTAATTACACGCAAAACAGCAGCTCTGGGTCTGAGAGAGCCCCATTGTGAAGATGAGGGTTGAATGGGAAGGAAACAGGGTTGCCAGACTACACAAAGCGCAACTGGCAATAAAATAAAATAAAATAAAGTAAAATAGAGAGCTATAACAGAGTAGAATGTACGAAAGTTCAAAACTGACAAGACAGGAAGAAACAAGAAAAAAAAAGAAAAAAAACCGAGAAAAAAAGAGGACAGTTTGCACATAGTCAAGAGAAGAAGAATATGAATGAAAGTAAAGCTATACCCAAGTCTTTCCGAGAATCTGTTCATTGTTTTGAATTATCTGCTCGATTCGACTGGTGATGTCATCGACTGTTTTCAAGTCAGCTGCACCGGAATTTCCTTGCGCAGATGCTGCAGGCGTGGATTTCGGCTTTGCTTTGGTAGCCTGACAGACTCTTTTGGCCTTTGATCTTGTCGAGACTCCCGATCTTGTTGTAACACCCGCTTCCGGAAGTATCCTCTTCAGACCTCGAAAAGAGTCTTGCACTGAATTTGATGGACTTATTGTTGGTACAGGAGAAGTAAGGAGACTAGGCTTCGGTTTGATTGCTACAAGATTGCGGCTCGGAGCCGGCGCAACTTCTGGAAGCGTAGGCCCAGGAATTAAAAATTTTACGGATTTTTCTGCAGCCGGCTTGGCATATTTATGGAACATTAAAGCTTTCTTTGAACTAGATTTACTTTTTGGTTTCAAAATTGGATTAAGATTGGACGATGTTAAAACATTCCTTAGTATTGCTGAATCTGGATTTGAGTTTATCGTTGCGATTTTTTGTCCGTTTTCCCCAGTGAGAAAAATATAGGAGATGCTATTTTCCGGACCAAAATCAGGAGTACACTGGATGTTCTCTGATTCACTTAAATTAATTGTTGGTATTGTTGCTAGGGCAGACGATTTCAGTATTGATGGTTTTCTTCTTGTTTCAATTCCCACTACGGGTTCCTGGAATTGGAAAAAAGAAATTGCTCAAGAATGAGAGATAAATTCGGTAACTAGATTAGCTATCAAACCAATTTATCTTTGGAATTATCGGATTAACTAGAGCTCACATACTTTGAGTATCGAGTTCACAGGTTTTGACAAGTAGTTTGGTTTTTTACTGAGAATCCCTTAATTTTTTCACTAAGCAATCATCGAGATATTTTGAAAGGATTTTTAGCAGTTTTAAAAATACATTGATCAAATATCTATGTTGAGATTGGTGAAATTGTTGCTTTCTCTAGATTTCAGAGTCATTTGACAAAAAAAACACCAAGAGACAGTGCTGCCATCAAACGCGTATAATTGTACGCAAATGCATATTTTTTAATGTGACGCATATTTTTCTGGGATTTTTTTGTTCTTTTCCCCCCAACATAAATTTTGCGTATAATTGCGTATAATATAGATTTATGGAAGATAAAAAATACGCAAAACGGTGCATCAAATTTGACGGCAGCACTGCTAACAGACAGCAAAACATTATTGCAAGAACATTGCAGTTATGTATGCAAGATTGCACCCAAGAGCTCAGTTTGAGCTACAGCCTTTCTTAACCCTTTCTGGCACAGAGGTATTTTGATTTTTTTTTTGGCACTTCTGAGAGTGTTCAATTAATGCCCACAGTGACCACTCCTGATCTAGTGTGTCCCTCATAAGTTATGAAGAGTTTTAGGCCCTCAACACAAAGGTAGTATTGTGCTATCAGTTTTTTTTTTTTTTCATAATCGCTGAATTCTTGTGAACAAATTCAAACAAAAAAATGTTTCAATTAAAAAAAAAAAAAAAAAAAAAAAAAAAAATGCAAATTACATGTGGACAAGTTTTCTATAAAAGTCCTGAAAATTCCAACTTACCGACACTTCGGGTGATAACAAAGCCCCCCCTCTCCAGCTTAATCTAACTTCTCCCCTCCCAAATATTCAAGTTACGGCTCCTTAATTTTAGAACAAAGAGGCCACCAATAGAACTCGTACGAGTCATGAGTCATATTTCTTCTGTCTAAAAAAAAAACAATGAATTTGCCAAATATGTGGAGATCACAATAGTGATTTCAGAGGGGTTTTAATACATAAATAAACAAGTAAACAATCATGTTAAGTACCTTATTTGAACTAGGTTTCTCGGCTTCTTCCAGAGAGATCGTTTCAATTTCACAATCGTCGCCAAAACTATTGAGTTGCTCTTTTAATAACAGGTCATTTTCACTCGAAGCCGCTGCTCCAAAAAGACAAAAAGAATAAATGAACTTTTGATCCAGGATGACTTTTGATTAAGGATGTTATTGCTCCAATTTTATAGACTTGAAAAACAAGGCAAGATTCTGCTTGTAAAAGCCCACAAATTTTTAGCTTTACAACATCACTAAAGTAAGAGATTACATTTCTTACTTTCAATCGACCTTCAGGTTTCTAACCCCTTAAAGATTTGAGTTACAAAATATTGAAAGAGATTCTCCTTACGTGCTAAGTACTTTTGATTTAAATCCCATAAAAGTGAGAGCTGAGGTCAAAACCACAAAAACTATTTTCTGTGAGCGACTACTTTTTTTCGGTGTAGGAAACTATGGTCTGTTGTGACCTGTGACTTTAAAGTTGTATACAGGTTTGTAAAACTTGCTTTTTTTTTTTTTTTTTTTTTACATTTACTTTTACATCTGATTATATCTGAACACTAATTGTGATGACCTGTACCGTAACATTATTTGTTGAATGTACGAATTTGAAAAAAGTAAAAATAAAATAAAAATACTAGACTCCATGAATGGTTTTGATTTTTTTTTAGACATGAAAGGTGCCTTAAGTTCATCATAAGGTCTACATTGATTCCAAGAATTCAATCTCCCTCTTGCTTGGAGTATGAACAGAAGTCAACTTTAATTAAATACCATTTCGGCAAGGTCTAAAAAACTGATGCACTTCACTGTCTAATCAACATGATCAAAAATAAAAATAAATCAAGGTCATCACAAGGAATGTTGAGAAATGAAACCTCAAAAAAAACTTTCACCATTGAAAGGTGAGGAAACTAGGTTGCCAAATCATACTCGTAATTTAGAATATTGTTTTAGTGGCCTCATAACTAGGTCCTTGCTCTGACCCATATACGTTGTAAGTACAGTATAGTAGATAGACAGTGTTAGTAGAGCAATATGTCGTATCGATTACCGTCCGAAGACCTCTGGTTCCAAACAAACTCTGATTCAATGTAATTTCCACATCAGCGGATTTTTTAACAGAGATTTTGGTCATTAAATCAAAATATGAATGCAAACTTTTGCCGATCATGAATTTAACGTCCTCAAAAATGCTTAATTATGCCTGGTTCCATGTCTAAAACTGCATCAACAAGATATTGCAGATTAAATGATGCATTTAAAGGATAGAATCACCCTAACGTTATTGTTGTAGTTGTGGGATTGGCAGGATTTCAGGCGATTCTAACCTCCAAATGTATAGTTTAATCTGGAATATCTTATCGATTTCCGCAGATTTACTCGTGGAACCAGGCAGAATAATGCATCTTAGCAGACGTAGAATTCATAATCTTTAAAAGGTCCCATTAATTGTTTCATTTAACGGTTTAAGTTTCCGTTCAAAAATCCGCTTACAGGGAAAATACATTGAACCAGAGGTCCTCAGACAGCAATCAATAAAATATGTTCCTCTACTAAAACACTCTATTATACCTACATTTAATCGAAAAATTGGGTCGACTTAAAGACTTAGCTCTTTGAAAATCAGAGTAACCGATTAGTCAGTCATTTTTTACGTCAGTGCACATAACCCCTCTGCTATACTTTCTATCAGGGGTGCAGAATGTTCTTCTCCTCCACATTTTACACACTAACCAGAATTGCTTCCGCAATCTGAGATCCCCCGGCTTCCACATTGATGACCTTTTTGCAAAGCACTTCAATAATAAATTTATGACCTTTTTGTTAAAAGAGTCTCAAAAATCCATCAGAAATTGAAAGGAGTGCGAAAATTTGGGGTTTTTCCCAAGATGATTTTCATTTTTTTTTTTTTTTTTTTTTTTTTTTTTTTTTTTTTTTAAATTTTGGAAGAGCATCCACAATTTTCACGCGATCCTAGGATCGCGTGATCGTGAATATTCTGCACCCCTGCTTTCTATCATAAAAATCTAGCAGATAAACTGACTAAAACTTTCCTTTAAGCTCGTCAATTTTGACTATAACATGCTAACTATGTGCTTTTGAAAATTACAAGTAAATAGCATTCTTTGTAAATAGTTTTATAGCTCAGCTCCATAAGCCGCAATGTTAAATTTGTTCATGCCCCCTTGCCTCCTCACTCTGCTCATGGCGGTGACCATTCTCAGCTCTAGTGAATATCATTAACTGCGGCTGACATAAAATAGTACTTACAGCCAGTGGTGATAAATTCTACTTCACAATATTTATTCCCTTCAAGATTCAAAAGGAGAGCATTATCAAGTTTCGTTACATGATCATCAGTGCAAGCAAAATAATACTGGCTCTCTAAAGATCTGTACAAGTTCCGATTACCTGGTGGAGGAAGAAAAACCAAATAAAAATTAATAATCAATAAAGAGCAATAAGGAAAAGCTGAGATGACCGTTCATTGGTGTTTTTGACATTTTAAATTGAGGAGTTCTTTGGTAAAAGGGCACATAAAACAGAGGATGTGCTCGTCCTCAAAACTCTTGATTTCAAAGTTTTATTGCGTGAGATAATTATGAGAAAAACAGGGTTTTCTTTACGAGCTAAAAGTTAAAGAATATATTCTAACTGACTGATGATTAAGAAAACCCACTTCGACATTTCATACTCGTACAATAACTTTTTGAAATCAGGGTTTTTGAGTACAAGCACACCCTCTGTATTACCCGCCTTTTCACCAAAAAACTTCTCAATTGTAAACAAAGGAAAGATGCAAAATCCAAGACCGTCAGAACCAGCATAGTTTTTAAACGGATTTTTTGAGCCCGAATTGAGCAAAACTAGTTGAGAATTAAGCCCGTAATATTGAAAATTCATTTTGCCATAAGCTTAGAGAGTGCAAATGGTACTGTATCAATCTCACTTGCACTCTTTGAGGCTTATGGGAATTTTTGTAATTCCAATATTCCAGCTTTAGTTTTGAGTGTTTCAGTTTGAAACTTTCAGGATATCTTCCTGAAGTATGCTTGCCCGAATGCGCGTCCTGTTGATGAGAACCGCCGCCAGGTGGCGCCATCCCATTGACTCTTCCCGTTAACACGGATTAAATAGAAGATCTATTATATATTATAGGTTATGAGTAAGAGACGTCTCCCAGGCCTAGAAAAGCTGCATTAAGTCCTATTCCTGTCATTCCTGTTAATCACATCCTGATCCTGTCTTTCCAAGTTGTGCTTTTAAACAAGTAATAACCTTTTACTCTCCTTTTTATCTTTCTTGTTACTGGTAGCATTCCTACTTTAATTAACACGTCCTGATGTTACGCAAATTTATGCTTTTAGCGTAAATTCATCAATTTTAGCCTGTTGACTTTTAGAGCAGCACGATGCAATGGAAACGGTTTGAACTGACAGAACCTAGAATCACCTTAAGAAGTTTCTGAGTCAGCTTCTCCTCCCCCCCATCCCCCGAACGTGTCAAAGAAAAATGATTTATAATTATATAGTAGTAGTAGTAGTAGTAAAGTCCAGCCTTCCAAACACGTGGTTCGTTACGCTGATACTTCACAGCGAACGACTGGACTGCATAAAAAAAGAAGGGGTAGGAAAGACAATCAAAGTATTCTCAAAACAGTGAAAAATTACAAGTTGCAACAACATCCACACTTGAGATGAGCTCTGGCAATGGTCCAGAAAGGAACGATGTGCACGGCCTTTGAAAAAGCAAAAAATAAAATTAGAGAACAAAGAACAAAGGTATTACTGTCAATGACGCTAGCATCGATTAGCAGTCTAAAGTCCTTGATTCCAGTGACTCTGATCACAGAGCTCAAGTCTTTTTCTGAGACTCCGGAATCAGATAAGGCGACGGCTTTTGCATCAAACGGCAATGCTTTGGGCGAGGTGAATCTCAGCGCGTCTCCATCACAAAGTTTCATTTCTTCTGCTGAGAAGCTGTTCGCAGAGACAGTCGAACAGCTACTGGTTTCATCGATGAACTCGCTACCTTTATCTGGAGGTTGTCGATCATCTTGGACAGATGATGCTTTTGCTGAAGTCTCATCCTGTGGGGAAAAAAAGAAAGAAAAAATAACCTTTTATTTTTTTTCAATACTGATTTTTTTTTTCGATTTGTTCTTGAAATATTTTAGATGAAAAAATTTACAGTTCCGAATTTCTGGGTTGTAGCTTGTTAACACTATTAGGAATTACAACAAATGATACTGTGTACAGTCGGCTAATTAAATAATGTCAGTCAGCGCCCATGGGCGGATCTAGGGGGGGGGGGGGCATGGCGGCCAGTGGCGAGGCGTGACTTTTTCCCGTGGTCATCGGATCTTGAAAAATTTTCCCCTCCCCCACCACATTCCAACACCCTTCTCTCCCCTCTCTCCCTCAATGGACTCTCCCTTTCCCTTCCCCTTATTTTTCATCTACTTAACACAATGATACGCACAGACAAGCACCATTTTTATTAGTGAAATCAATGTATGGGTGTATGAGTATTATACAATATTTTTTTTTGTAAAATAAAATAATAAAACAATAAAAATAAAAAAAAAATAAAGACAAATAATAAATTGCCGTGGCCGCAAGGCTAAGTTTTTGTGAATTTTGAGCCAAATTACATCAGCGAATTTGGGCTTTTTTGAGGAGTCAGATTAAATCAACTGGTTTCATTAGGACAAGCGCCTCTGCGTATGCGCCCAATTTATTTGAACGTAAACTCGAGCTGCCGAAAGGTGAAAGGCAATGGATTCACCCGAGATGCGCCGAAGTTAGCGATGACTAGCTCACGCTCCCGTATTCAGTCCAAATAGAGCCTAAGAAGCTGGCAATTACCTCTGGTAGGGACTGCGCACATAGAAGAGAGCTCATGACCGAGCTCCAGGCAAGGGATTCGCCAGCTAAAGCCGATGACTAGCTCGTATATTTTTTGTCAAAGTGTGCGTAGGGTGGCTGGATGTGCTTGTATGAACTGCAGTCAGATATTATACGTAGCGATGCGCCAGAACGAAGAAACGCCAGAACTTTGGCAACGCTGGATTCAAAGTGAATTTTACAGAACTAAGAATTGAAGAAACAGTTGCTTACTAGTGTGATTGAACAATGTTGAGTATTATAGTAAGTATAGAGAAAATTTTCTGATTCTTGACATGTATTTTTAAATGACTTCCATGCATCAATCTTTTC
This sequence comes from Trialeurodes vaporariorum, assembly GCA_011764245.1. Lineage (NCBI taxonomy): Eukaryota > Metazoa > Arthropoda > Insecta > Hemiptera > Aleyrodidae > Trialeurodes > Trialeurodes vaporariorum. The sequence continues at coordinate 16,994,095 of VMOF01000369.1, read as the reverse complement.
GAGGCACCCCTTGCAGATAAGCTTGGGCAAATCATCTTCCACTCGAACCTGTAAAATTAAAATGAAATTAAAGCATTAAATGTGAAAGTTTGCAAAGCCAATTTCATAGCTTTGAAGTTTATGGAATATGCATCCACCTCTTGCAATTAAAGAATAATTACTTGGGAGAATTTATTTTCATACTTGATAGGCCGATTCCTTCATCAAGAAAACCTGTTTACAGAATGGGTCGGTTGCAAACTTTTACACCAAACATAAGAATAAACTTAGGAAATCTAACACTACTTTAAATAATAACAGCAAGGTAGAAGGCTACTTGAAAGAAGCATACTTATGACAGATTTTGGCAAAAACTTGAAGGGCTAAACCGTATAATACTCATGAAACTGCAGTTAAAAAATAAAGGTGTTTTTACAAAAATTCTTTGATGGTATCAATTTTATATTATTGAATGTGCACCTTTACTAATGTCTACGCAAGAAACCCAAGTTTTTTGCTAAAAATTGAGGTTCAGCGAGGTTAGCGAGTGAGGCGGCGAAAGTACCTCACAATTTTTTGCTAACCCCGCCAAACCTCAATTTTTGGCGAAGAACTTGGGTTACTTGTCCATATGGCTCAGTCCCCTACTTGACCAATACTCCTGTGAGGTTAGGTTACAAAAGGATAGGCTATGAACTTGCTTTTAAAGTTTAACCTGTGTCTCAGAAGCTCGATAACCCGTAGCCGTAGAGGTTCAGGTACTCTGCCCATGACTCCCGGGACTGGCGTGGGTTTGCGATAGGTTGTGAACGTGTTTCAAATTGCGTTTATTCAATTAATCTGTCAAAATACCATTGTTCCGCACCAAATTTTGAACTCAGCAACCCAAACTTAGATAAAAAAGGGTGCTTTGAAAAAAAGTGCAATATTCAGAAAAGCTGAGATTCTATAAAATTACCGATGTTTCTTTGGTAAAGGTCCTCCATGAAAGCATCTTCAAGGTAACCTGGACTGAAAAAACTTTCGAGCCGTCAACAATAAACCTCAAGCCGTTTGACGTCATGTTCCAATTACCCTCAAAACCTTTGAGGGTAGAGGCCGTTTCAGATAGCGCCAGTTCTGACAGTTCTTTGTTTACATGCGCGGAAGGACGATACTACATCCTCCGCGCACGCCCGCTTCAGTGTTATCACCCGCGTGGTAACTTTGACCCCGCTCACTACACGAATAACTAGAGCTGTTTGCTGCGTAATGGATTCGGTTAACATTGTAAATAGTAAATTTTTTATTATTTACTAATTACGATAATTAACCGAGTCTATTACGTGGCGGAAAGTTCTGATGATTCGCGCAGTGAGCGGGGTCGATGTTTTCACACGAATGGTAACACTGGGTTCCGCGTATGTAAACAAAGAGCTGTCAGAACCGAAGCTATCTGAAACGGCCTCTAGTTGGAACATGATTTCTGACGGCTTGAGGTTTATTTCTACTGGGGTCACTAAGCTGTAATAGTTACCCAATATTCGTCTTTGACATCTTCAAAATTGGGTAGGACTTGACAGCCTAGAAATCTATTCTGAGCAACAGAGATTTCAAAATTTTGCGGATGGTTAGAGCTCGTTTCTTGAAAGATGGCAGATGTCAGATGTAGTCTTCGTGTGTCTGATGCGTAGAAACACAAAGTTACCCACTGCCCACTAGGTAAACTGAGCTGTCATCTGCCACCTTCCATGAAGCCAGCGCTTATAGTGTCAAGAAGCCACGGAACTTCAAATACTTGTCTTAGAGCGAACCTCGCAGTGAGGTACAAGGCAGCAGGGGACTTTTAATACGCACGGTTACTCTCAGGAAATAACCTCAATCATTGGACCCACAATTCAGAGTGGTCAGCATCCATTCTAATGGACAGCTCAAACCGCACTGGCTGTCCGTTAAACAAAACTGCAGGGATCCACCTCACTCCAGTTACAAGAATTACTCTAGATAAGTTGCATAACAGAAAATACAGCACTCACCAAAATATCGACGCATTCCTTGATGAGATCAGAAAGAGGATTTTCAGAGCTACAGATTGAACTCAGCTCAGATGGCTCATGGTCCTGTGAAATACACAAACGGCAAGTCCGTTCAAAATCCAACTTCTCCACTTCTACTTCACTCTGCTCCATATTATGAAACACGCAGACTATTTTTCACAACAAACGTTAAAGAACATGGAATTTATTGAGGAATTCAAGTACACAAATCTGAAGGAAACATTTCGCATTGTCGAGGGGAACCTAACCAAAGAAATTTAAAATAAATAAACATTAAATTCCGCGAGTGTCCCTCTACGAATTTTGGTTCAGATGAACGCAAGAGAATTAATCCACCTCGGAGAAATACGTCACAGGCGTTGCCTGAAATTGGCCAATCCGATTCGTTCAGACTGTACAGCGTTGTCGGCTCTTCTCAAAAATGTGTCGAATATTCTAACAAAGATCAAATAAATAAATAGGTTTAGTTCCAGATCGACTAAAACGGAGGGAAAATAAAATCCATTGGTCATCGCGATCAGTTTTTATCAAGAATCACCGATGTTTACAAGCAATTCGTGAATTGCAGTTCGTAATTTTTACAATTTGGCAACATTGCGTCTGACGATTTCCCGAGGAGAAGGCTCGGCTTGCGGCATAACTTTCTCAACTGTCGGGGACGTACTCGAGATTACGCTACCGGTTGACGTCATGCCTCAGTTTGACGTCACCCGGAACATAACCAATCAGAGCTGAAAAGTTTGTGCTCGCTTCAAACGGACAAAGTGACAACCGACTCCGCGGTTCGCGGTCTGTTGCGTGTTCTCAATTCTCATCCCGAGCGACCGAACGACTGGTGGAGTCATTCTAGAGCTATTTAGCGTCGCGGCGCTCAACGTAAAGTACTCCGTTGTCAATTCTATCGCGATGTTGCCATTTGTAAATGATCGATTATCGATGTGATTCGATTTGAAAATATGCGTAATAAAAACTTTTTCGATGATAGTCGAGTAGGAAGATCTTCCCTCAGTTTCCATCATATGGAAAAAGGGTGGGCAGCTCCCTCCCCCCCCCGCAAGGTCTGCCAAGCCCCCCCTCCCCAGAAAATTTTGGAAACAAAAAGTATTCAGCCACTTGGCCATGTGATTTGGAATTCAATAAGCAAAAACTGTGTTTTCCCCCAAAATTTGCCTGGATTGTAAGAGAATCGGGGGCATCAAAGATCTTGACTGTCAGAGTTATCCAAAATCAAACGCGCATGAGAAGAAAAAAAAAGGGTCATCATAGTATTTTGCTTGGTCAGCCCCATTTTAGAAAAAATTCCTAGTTCGATCGCCCATGGTTTCCACGGTTTCTTACAAAAAAAAGAAGAAAAAAAAATGTCCTTTGGTGGGCTATTATACCTATTAATTGTAAGGTCCAAAAATGTTGGTTTTCTTCGAGAGAAAATGTTTCGGATTTTTGCGAGTAGATTTCTTCAATTTGACTCACACTTGCGAAAAGCTTGATATGACCCAAGGTACACGGAAGAACAGGTATGGACAGGAGGCGGGGTTTAAGGGGCTTTCGAGTTTTCCCGCCAAATGATGACGACACGCTTGCTTTGGCTATGACGTAGCCGTCACCTACTGCAGTAGCGAGAGATGGGGATCACGGACAGAGTTGGGCAACCGAATAATCAGAAATAATGAAATGGCTCCGGCAACACTGAAAACTGGGTTTGCTACCTGAGTTGAGAGAAGGGAAACACACGGAAGGTATAGGTCAATTGTAGAATTATTCGTCGAATAATTCGATTGACTCGGCGTTGCCGGACACACCGAATAATCTCCGAATAATTTTTTGCCCAACTCTGATCACGGGAGAGTGAGTGAGATAGTTTGGAACGGTAGGCGAATTTTATCGCGACCGTCTAGAGCATCTGTGACGTAGCCGTCACCTACTGAGATAGGCTCCGTCTCCTGTCCATACCTGTTCTTCCATATACCTCGGATATGACCCTAAAAAATGCGCACAAATTAGGGATCTGATTCAATCAATTGGTGCGAGTATCAGGTCCGCAGAACCGAAAGAGCGGGGGGGGGCATTGCTGATTGTGAGATGGCAGTCAAGATAAGGACGTGGAAAGAAAGGTAAAAATCGAGAGCAAAGGCCAGTGGCGTTTCGCGAAGTGAGGCACTGCCTCACCTGATTCACTCAGATTCAGGAAATGGAATGGAAAGAAACGTGAACCATTCTTAAAATCGCATTGAAAGGAGTTAATTATTCGTACACACCTGTACCGTTTTAGAAAATATTTAAAAATGAAGGTTAATAATCGGTCGGATTGCAGGGAGTTGGGCAACAAATTATTCGGAAATTATTCGGTGTGTCCGGCAACGCCGAGTCAATCGAATTATTCGACAAATAATTCTACAATTGACCTATACCTTCCGTGTGTCTCCCTTTCCTCAACTCAGGTAGCAAACCCAGTTTTCAGTGTTGCCGGAGTCATTTCATTATTTCTAATTATTCGGTTGCCCAACTCTGGACTGTCGGGTGAAGTAAGTGAATCAGATAGCGTTAGTCGTGAGTTGTAAAATATAGTTAACTATTCGTACGCGCCTGTACCGTTTTAGTTTACCTCAATAAATGAAGGCGCATCCATAAAAGTAATACATGATTTCCAGATCAAATTGCGGCATCTTAATTCCGGTGAGAGTATTTGAATTGGATACTTGGAGTGGAGCTATGTGTTGACGTTACGTCAACCAATGACCCCTCTCCACTTTTTCCCCCTTTCAGAGACGGTTTGCGGGCCGATCATTTACTTCATCGTTAAACCAATCGTCAAGATTGTATATGAGAGATTCTATTGGTCGAAAATTGTAAAACTTGGCCGTTGCTATGTGGTAACCATCGTTAAAGTGCCCGCTATTATTGGCCCGAGCGTAATGATGGCCGAGGGCAATAACAATGGAAGATTCCCATCTAACAATACTGTAACTCCATCAAGAAATGACCAAAAAGAGACGACTTTTATTTGACACCCGTGTCACTAGGTGTTTCGGTACCATTCATCAGATGTGGATCATCACTCTGATGACTATTTACTCTGTGAATCATCCTTCTCAGCATAGAAAGAGTGACGAAATTAAGATAGGAATCTCCCATTGTTACTGCCCTCGGCCACCATTACGTCCTCGTAAATAAAAGCGTTTATTGAGTTTAAGAGTGGATTTCGGAAGTTTTTAGTGCTGCCATTGTTATTTTTCGAGGTTTTTACACCAGAATCGACTGTTAAATCGCTTTTAGTTCGAGGTTTTTACACCAGAATCGACTGTTAAATCGCTTTTAGTCAAAGTATGCAACAGCCCCATTCTGACGTCTCTACGAGCAGCAACTGAGCTGAGCCAGCCGAAAGTGAAAGAAAATAGAAAATGGGTGAAAGAAACACGAAAAGGGAGGTATGAGAAATTAAAAGCGGCGAAAATCATTCAAGATAAAGAAATTAGGATGTAATGCACTCACCTAGATAACCTTCGTATCTAATCGAGCAGTAGGTATACTTTAAATATCCCAGAGCTGGTTTTTCGGGGGTTGCGGGTTGCGCGTCCCCCTTCCAACAGCAGCGTGAGTTCAGTGGCGTAGCGTGCAATGTGGCAACATTGTACTGATTGTGAGTCCGTTTAAACCCATATAAAAGGTCGAATGCAAAGGTGTTCACCGAACACCCAATAGTTCGATATTTTTCATGGGTTTAAATGGACGCAGTACAATGTTGCCAAATTGCACGCTATGCCCGCGCCACTGCACGAGTTCGAGAACAATGGATCATACTTTTCTTTCTATAAACTCATTTAGTGTACCGATGTATCGCTTCGATGCAATCGTTTTGAGACCAAACCAACCAATTTTTTTCTCATATTCTACCTGATAACTGAGCTTGGGTTGGTTTGTTTGGTGTTTGGTCACAAAACGATTGCCGTCTTTTTTATGTCCACAGTCGTTCGCGCTTCACAAAACGCGGTCATGAAATTATCTGTTCACATGGAAGAATCTCATTGCATCTATAGGGGTGTCTTCACCTGCGAATTTAAAAGCGCGAATAAACTGATTGAGCCAATGAGCTGCCTTGAAGTCGATGTAGGTCGAATCCGATGTATCAACAACGAAGAAGCCTATTGGCTCAAGCGGTCAATTCGCACTTTTAAATTCGTACGTAGGTTCCTTATGCTCTGTTCAATTTCGGATCGACCCTGGCCAGGTAGTCGGCTTTGCACACGCTGGCAACGCAGCAGTCTCTGCGACACAATAGTTTACCGAGGAAGGTTCAATGTTCATCAGCTCTGCTCACAAAATGAGCCGAGAGTTGCATCCCTTTTTTCAGGTAAACTATTCCATCAGACGTATTACTTAAGCCCAAAATCTCGAAATCTTTTACAACACCATTTTGCTTCAAACTTATTTCAAATTTGAAATCTGCTTGAAAAATTAATGGATTTTAATGTAAGAACGGACTCGTTCCGATGAATTGTCGATGAAACTTGAATTTTTATTGCGAAGCCAAATGCCTTTCCGCATTATTTCCGTTGCAGTCCACGAACTTTCGCAAGCTCAAAAGCATGCTAACGCTTGTGGACCGCGGAACTATTTTCATCCGCCCGTCCGCATTGGAAGATTGTGGACATATAAAAAGACGGCTGATGTTGTGATGTTTCGAAGCGATATATCGTCAAAAATTAGTCTATTAAAAGCTATACAAACATATCGAGTATTCCAAGGTTCAAATGGAAGCTAGTGTCATAATCGATTGTTTTCTGTAGATTTAAATGTGCAAAGCAGAAAATGATACATAGTAATGAAGAAGCCCCCCACCCACTCCCTTTCCACATGTTGCTCAAAAACCGAGCTCCAAAGCCGCAATTAATTTTTAGTCATGGCATCGCAGCAGTGGCGGCTCGTGCGATTTGGCAACCATGCAATGTTTCCATTTAAACTTGGACAAAATAATCGCTTCTTGAGGAGGCTGATAGCCTTCTGGAGAATCGATTGTTTTACATTGGACAAAAAAAAAATTGTTGCCAAATTGCACGAGCCGCCACTACATCACAGTGATGCCGATTTCATGTTGTTCTTTATCATGAGTGTACTGACCTTTTACTATAGCAGTGGCGGCTCGTGCAATTTGGCAACAATGTTTTCCCTCTATTTGAATGTATGAAAAACAATCGAGTGCAGGTGAAGCGCTGCTTCACTATCGAATCGATTGTTTTACATAGAATCAAATAGAGGGAAAACATTGTTGCCAAATTGCACGAGCCGCCGCTGTACTATAGACTGAAATGTTTGCTTAATCTTTTCGAGCCCAAGCCCGAGTGTACCTACTCGTTCTCACGACTAGATCTGTCTCACAAAATTTCAATTTTTCAATCACAGTTAAAGCGACTACAAAATAAGGTATTGGTTGAGCGCCTTCAATTGGATAGATAGGCAAAATGAACACCGTGGAGCAGGAGTAGTTAACTACCATGCACTCAATGGGGCTCTTGCGAACTTTTGCTACACGGGATTGAAGAGTTTATTCTTGCATAAAAACCAGTAAAAATGACGATGAGTACACTAAAAAATCACGAAATTCACTCTCAGAATCGGGCATAATGGCGGAGAGACGCAGGTATCACGGGAGATTCTTATCTAAATTGAGACATACCTCTGTGTTTCCAAAGAGAATGTGGCATATTTGATAGGAATCTCCCATGATACCTGCGTCGAACCGCCATTACGATCTTGCCATTTATATAGTTGTGTAGGTTTATTACTGAATTTTAAACTTTCTCAGTGTGATTTTCGTGATTTTCGCTAGTTTTTACATCCGATTGGACTATTCATTTCCTTACAGCAAAAGTTTGCAAGAGCCTCATTTTAAACGACCTAGTGCGATCGCAGTTATCTGATCTTGAAATGGTTTACGTTGGAAATTGCGCTTCTCCGGGAAGTCTTGTTGCTATTTCATGACAAATTTTCGTTTTCTTCCGATATTACCAAAAAGTCTAGTGACATCGGAACAATACGTATATCTACGCTATTAAGTGTAGCTTGTCCCAGAAAAGGTTGGATTTGACACCACTTCTATGTTTTTCATGAAAATATCAGCTTCCATCCTCAGATAGGGCAACCTGATTGGTCTAAGGTTCAGGTAACCTTTCATCATCTTATTACTGAAATGGTAAAAACCACGCCCAAATATTGAGTTAATTATAACAAAATTAATTTTGCCTGGATTGAATCATAGCATAAAGAGTCAAAGTTGAACCAACCATAACGAAACAATTTAATTAAAAAAAATTACGGAGGTGGAAATAATAAAAGTTGTTGTACAAAATACTTCAACATTTCAAAGATTTATTACTAAATTTTCAAAATTCAATGATTCATTTCATAAACCACAATGTTTGCTCATACAACGCGTAAAAGTCAACGTAAGTTTATTAATTGAGTTCTAACAAAACAAAATATTGAAAATAAATCACCGATAAAAACATTATTAAATAAAAAACGAAAGATTCGCAAAGCTGTACAACATTGTCCTTGAAATGAAATGATGCGAATTGTTCTTTGTCATAGGTATATCTATACTTACATATTTACAATATTGATTTGAAACAAAGTAAACTCACGTAAATAATTACAGATAACTACAAATAACAACAAAAGGCCAACTAGATACTTCCCTAATGGAGCTGCTATACTGACGAGCGAGCTCTTTTGAAAGAAAAAGCAAGCTGATGAGACACGCTGACATTGACTGAAATCGACCGAAATCGGCTGAAACGACGTCTCTAAAGAGACGCAACGAAATTTCACGTATCCTCTCAAAATGCAAACAGTTTTAATGAATTTTATATTATATCAAAATTCCAGCGCTAATTTGCAAGATCCGTTTTTAAAACCATTGCTTTTAATCAACGATTGGAGATATATGATATATTGTGAGCCATTTAAGGCTTCAAAGTGATAAGTATCATTAAGTGTTTGTGTGTGCGCTTTTCCTTTCTCTGATCGTAACTATACATATGTATATTTACAAATTTTACAAATATTCTATTTACAATGCTAAAAATTTTAGGTGAACAATAAACAATAAAATTCTATACATGATACTTTGGCTTATTCGTGCCTCATTAGGCTTTTAATGTGGACAACTCGGAGAAACTAAAGATATTTGCAAGCATTGTCAATAATTTTTATTTACTTCACGAAAGCTCAGATTACAGGATATGGAGCGAGTGAGTTTTCATGATTTGTTTTCCATCAAAAAAAAAATAAAAATAAAAAATAAAAAAAAAAAAAAATAAAAAAAAAAAAAAAAAAAAAATATATAATAAAAAAAATAAATAAAAAAGTAAAAAATCAACCTGGCAAGGTTGTTTCAGTGGCGACTCATGCCGGTTGACAACAATGTTTTCCCTGCATTTGAATCATCGAACAACAATCGATTGCTGGTGAGTGGTGAAGCATCACTCCACCAAAACATGGACGGGATGGAAAACATTGTTGCCACATTGCACGAAGCGCTATAGTGGGCTATTTATTCAATCATTAACTATGCATGCATAAGAGGCCCGGTGTTTGCAAATTTTTACGACAGATGAATTTTATTAAATGTCAGCTTTCATGATAGACCGACTTATCATGAAAGAGCTTCTAAAACCTTATCACGTCAAACTAGGTATGGGTACTATGACTTGCAGTGGCGAGGCGTGCAATTTGGTAACGTTCCTTTTTCCCATTTAAACACATTAGAAAGGTCGAAATGTCTAGCCATCGCCGATGACTGAAACGTTCGACTTTTCTGGTGAATTTAAATGGAGAAAGTGCAATGTTGCCAGATTTCACGCCTCGCCACTCCTATAGTTTTAAATTTTTTGAGGCATAATGTCACAAGTGGCAATAGTGTGAAACTTTGAAATACCTGAAAACCGTAAAATTTCTCAGATTGGTTGAGAAATGAAATAAATAAAATTTCTATCAAGATGCTTTCTTTTGAAAGCCATAGTACCTATTTGCGATGTAAGCACTTTACAGAATTGATGTTGATATTGTATGATAGAGCTCGTTTCAGAAGTGTAGGCGGACCTAAACCATAATCTTTGGCGAATTTTCAAATATAGTTCCTTTAAAATAAAACCGAACTTGCCTCTGACTTTATTCTTTTGTGTTTAAAGTGTTCCTCATTGTAAAGTGAACGCCCAATTTCATTTTCATCGAGTAATATCAGAAATAATGTTGACAAATTCCAAAGATTATCGGTCCAGGTCCGCCTACACTTCTGAAACTACCTCTAAGTAATCGATACCTGTGCAATTTGGCAACTGTGACTAATTTCCATTCAATTGTTTCAGCAAGAATCAATTACTTTACGTATAGCCTTAAATAGACGAAAATTACTGCACGTTTCACCACTGGTAGAGGTCGTTTGAAAAGTGTAAGCGCACCCAGACCGATAATCTTTGGACTTTTCCAACGTCATTTCTTTAGTTACATAATAAATAAAAATGAATTTAAAAGCGTTTTCTTTACATTGAAGAACGCTCTAAAATTATAAGGTCAAAGTTACAGGCAAGTTGATTCCAGTGGCGAAGCGTGCAATCTAGCAACGTTGCATTTGGTTCATTTAAACTAACGAAAAATATCGAACGAGCTAGGGATCGGTGATGACCAGATCATTCGACCTTTTTCATGGGTTCTAATGGACAAAATGCAACGTTGCCAAATAGCACTCTTTGCGACTGGTTGCTTCTTTCATTTGTCGAACAAATGAAAACTGAAAATATTCGCCTAAGATTATCGGTAAGCTGCGCCAACACTTTTGAAACGAACTCTTATTGGTAGAAAATTTCATCCAAGTTGATACCCTCAAAATATTACACCAGAATGACAAATGTTGACGTAAGAGAATCTGAAGAATGCGGAAACAAAGAATCGATTCGTCGACGCGTGTGCATACGGCGCCGCAGCGCCACAGCGCGCAGCGTAGCGCCCACAACGCTATTACGTTCATTTGTTTGCTCGTTCGTTGTATTACTTAACCCTTTCAGACCTGCTATAATATCGATGTACTTACATCTGAATAACATTGAATCTTATGGAAAACATAAAAAAAAATAAAAAATAAAAAAAATAAGCGCATCAATTTGATGAGGAGACAGTTCTAAGTTAAATTCTGTTATTGGTAAAAAATCCGTTTCATAAGAAAACAAATTTCAGGTATGAAAGGGTTAAAAGTTGTGATTAGATTCTAAATGTATTGACAATGCTTCGCAAAGTTCTTCTCCAAGAATCACGGGGCCGGATTAACGGGAATCGCAGCTGTCAGACCTGAGAAAATGCGATTGGAGTACTGGCAGACCCAGGATTTTTTTTCTCTCTCTCTTGACTCATTTAAACGCACTTGTTAGAAAAGGATAGAAGAATGAAGCAGTGGCGAAGTGCCAACGTTGCATTTGGTTCATTGAAACCCACGAAAAATTTAGACATATTTAGAAGATCAGCAATGACCAAAGAATTTGACCTTTTCTACGGGTTCAAATTGATAAAATGCTACGTTGTCAGATAGCACCCTTCGCCCCTAGACAGAAATGGACGCCCATATACCAGTGGCGCTTCGGGCAGTTCGGCAACAGTGTTTCCCCTCCATTTGAATCTACCACGAAACAATTGATTGCAGGTGAAGCGCTGCTTCACAATCAAATCGATTATTACGCATTGAATCGAATGGAGGGAAAAAATTGTTGCCAAATTTCACGAGCCACCGCTGGCTCATACTGGACTTGTGAACCTATATCTATATCTTTTTCTACCATGTGCGTTCAAATGGGCATAAAGAGGGAGACACTTAAAATTCCCAGATCCGCTAGTGGACCGGACATTACGCCAATTTGAACGGAAGATCTAGCGAACGGCGTATTTCCGCTCGAGCACGGAAAAAAAAAGACTGGTAGAATTTATTTAACCTTCTGCATAGCTGATTTTGGAGTCTGCTATCAAGTATGGTAAGTTTTACCATCATTTGGTAAATGCAACGTACTTTGTGGTAACTTAAGATAACCTGTTGGTACATTTCACACGTTGAATACCATATGATGGTAAAATTTACCATACTTGATAGCAGACTCCAAAATCAGCAGTAGCGTAGCATGGAATTTGGCAAATTTGTACTGTGTCCGCATTTAAACCCATGAGAAATATCGAACTATGGGGTGTTCGGTGAACAACCTTTGCATTCGACCTTTTAAATGAGTTTAAGCGGACTCAGTACAATGTTGCCACATTGCACGCTACGCCACTGAAAATCAGCTATGCAGACGGTAAGTTCAGCCAGTCTTTTTTTATTCCGTGAGCAGATCTGACCAATAAGTATTGGGAGGAAGAAAAAAAAGAAAAATAAATGAAAAAAAAAAAATAAAAAAAAAAAAATAATAATTGAGAAATTCTGCGATTTTTCCTTAGATCTGGCAACTGCGACAAGGACTAGTGTCGAGAGATTATAAACTAAATACCTATAAATATAATTTACTTTTTCAAGGATACAAAATACCAGGAAAGAGTCAAGAAGGCTGAGGGGGAAAAATGAAAATGAAAGGCGTTGAACGAAGAGAGGATTTTCTCAGAAGTAGGTAGCCGGGAAGGGTTTATTAGAGAAAGGGTCACGGGGAAGTTCGAGTGTGGGGTTGAGGGAGGGGTTTGAGGAGGAAGAGGGGAGGGTAACAAAAATCACAGCCTTAAGAATAGGTACGCGTTGGTAACAATTGAAATACAGCACCTGATTGTGGGTGTGTGCGTGAGTGAATATATGCGAGTACGCACATTTCTGCACTTGCACTCACAGGATATAGGAAATGGAGGGGGTGAGAGAGAAAGAGAGAGAGAGAGAGCGAGTGAGAAAGTAAGTTGCGAAACGGAGATGGAAGAATAAGGACTGAGATCCGGTTATCCGGTCTCGCACTTCTCCAATTTGTAGTATAGCCAGCAAAAGAAAGTCCTATCATCGAAATTGTTCTCGATCAATTTTTATATTGATTTCCGACGAGTCTTTGATTTTTTTAGGCATTTTCAAGTGGCAATCCTTTGAAACTCTACCCGAATAATGCGCAAAATTCTCTGAAATTAGCCGATATAATATACGATGATAATTTTTATTATGATACTTTCTTTTGATGGCCATAGTACATATGCATTCTGATTGAATCCGGTTATCCGGTCTCGCACTTCTCCAATTTGTAGTATAGCCAGCAAAAGAAAGTCCTCTCATCGAAATTGTTCTCGATCAATTTTTATATTAATTTCCGACGAGTCTTTGATTTTTTTATGCATTTTCAAGTGGCAATCCTTTTAAACCCTGAGATACCCAAATACTGCGCAAAATTCTCTGAAATTAGCCGAGAGATTATACGATGACAATTTTTATTATGATACTTTCTTTTGCTGATCATAGTACATATGGATTCTGATTGAATCCGTTTTCAAGTTCGTTTCCTGAAGCTCTCTTCAGACGATCAAAATTGATCGACAACAACTGCATCAAATTCAGACGTTTTTGACGCGGGTGGCTCGTGCAATCTGGCAATAATGTCTGTTCTCCACTTGATTCCATATAAAATAATCGATTCGATAGTGAAGCAGTGCTCATAAACAATCGGTAGTTTACATAGAATCAAATTGGAGAAAAAACATTGTCGCCAAATTGCATGAGCCAACACTGGTCACTTAGAAGAACGGAGCGCACAATCCACCATAATTTAGAAATTGTTAAAAATTAGAGCAGATTGAATCTGTAAAGTGACATCGTCAAAATAATAATAATAATTATAAAAAAAATACAAGAATCCTGCAAAACTGCTAATCCTATCGTGAAAAATACTAAAATAATTGGTTGAATGCACTTCAAACGAAGAAAAAAAAGATTAATATCAAGGTTCATTGTGCAAATTGAAATTGAACATTCAATTAATTTTGAAGTAGTTTTTTTTGTTTCATGTCAAACGATACAGTAGGTGGATGTATCTTTGCAATACGCGGGCTTACATCAATATTGTTAACTTCACTATATTTTTTTCATTTCATTCGGACTTTCCTTGAGATGTTTACAATTTTACTGTGAAAAGTGGGATGTCGGAAATAGGTACATATTCGACAATTTTTCCTAACATTCAACTGACGACGAAATTCAGAACTAGACACTAGGTATCGACGGAATCATCTCCATAAACAAAGCTTAATATTGATTTCTCACCCACTCTCTTTTCTTTCTTCTTCCTCCAGGAATGAAGAGCACTTTGAAGTTTCACCTTTCAAATGCAGCCGCAGCCTGTGACGACCATGTCCGCGTATGTTTTCAGGACCGTTTTCCCGTCGTTGTCCAGATACAGCATCGAGATGGGCTCGAGTGACGTCGGGGCGCAACATGCTTTCGGCATGAGGTTAGGTTTCACTGAGTTCACCAGCGTCTGTATGGTCGCGTGATTCGTCGTGTTCATGTGATCCGGCAGAGGGAACGGGCAGTCGCCGGCACAAAAGAACGCATCGTAACCTGTGGAACAGAGCGGAGGAGGAAAAAAAAAAAAAAAAAGTCAGTAAAATTTTTAGCAAAAAAAAAAAGAAAAATAACAAAAAATATGAACAATTAGAATCATGGTAAATAGATGAACTTCAGGACCCGAGAGAGGTGAAGTGTTCAGTCTGGCAAGTGACAACGTCGCAGTTCGCCCCCCTGGTAAAAATAATCAGCTAAATGGCAGCATGTTGACAGTTAGCATAAGATTTGAGACCTGACATCATCATGACGTCAAAAATGTCAACATGTCTGCATAATCTATGTTGACGTCATGATGATGTCATAATGATGTCAGGTCTCAAATCTCACGCTAACTGTCAACAAGATGATTAATTTTACCGAAATATTAAGTGTACGGTGAGCACTCTAGAATTTGACTTTTGCTTCAGTTGAAATCAACAGAATGCAACGTTGCCTAGTTGCATTCTTGATATGCATAAATGAAAATGAATTCGATGTCTTCTCCTTTATAAAATTTAAAAGCTCAAAAGCTCGAAAAAGAAGAAAGCTTTAAAAAAAAGTCAAGGTTTCTGGCAAGTTTTATTTTGATTTTATATGAAGCAATGAAAATAGGAAATTTGTCAATAAAGATTATCGATGATCTCCGTCTCCACTTCTGAATCGAGCTTTAGCAAGAGCAAGAGTCCTTGTATACGTTAAAGCGTCTGGTTGTTTGTTTTGTCATATCTCTTGCAGTGGCGGTGCGTGCAATTTGGCAGCATTGCATTTAGTCCTTTTAAAGTTACGAAAACAGTCGAAATATTGGGAGTGCATAGCAAAAGCTGCCGCTTTGCGTAGTCGATGGCTTCACCGGTTGAGAAAAGATTACAAAATTCAGTCCATTGAATGACTGTAATGCACGAAAATACTCGCAAATGGATTCTTTTCTCAACCGGTGGAGTCGTCGATGACTTTAAAAAAAAACTTGCGGATATTTTAATAATTAGACGGCAATTGCAAGGATCGGGAAAAGATTTCAGATCAGAGTGTTTCGCGCATTTCAGTCATACACTGAACTGAAATGTGTAATCTTTTTTCAGCCGGTGGAATCAGTGGTGAACAGAAAAATGTCATTAATATTCTACGCAAAACGGCAGCTCTGCAGGCTGATTCTGCTCATTTGGACGAGACGAGACGAGATAGCAAGAAACGAGCAATTCCATTGGTTTAAATCGGGTCACGTGACAGATTTGAAGTCATTGAAGTGCGGCGATGACGTGCTCCGAGTCATTCATTTTAAATTCATGACTCAGATCTCGTCGTCGCCGCACTTTCAATGACTTCAAATCTGTCACGTGACGCCATTTAAACCAATGGGATTGCTCGCTTCTTGCTATCTCGTCTCGTCTCGTCCAAATGAGCAGACTCAGCCTGCTGGTGCAATGGTGCATAGTGCAACTCCGGCAAATCGATAGTTTACATGAGTTTAAATGGACAAAATGCAACGTTGCTAGACTGCATGCGCTCTTGTTTAAATTTATAGGTGTCAAAGTAGATTAATTACCTGAAGGAGCAACAATCCAGTCAGACCAGCCGACGTCGGTAAAATCTATATACATCGGGTGCCTTTTGCAAATGTCGTGTCTATGCCGTTGCCTTGACGACGACGCCTTGTCGAGCGCCCTCTTTCGGCGCGAAACCAGCTGCTCGATCCGTTGACGTTTGTTCCGTCCGTCATCAGAGTAAATGTACAAAACAGGTTTCACAGCTCGCCAATCTTCGTCAGACTCCTCGTCGACCGATCTTCGTCGAAGTCTCACCGCAGGTCGTTCGCTGCTTCGGGCGGCTTTGGATGTGCCAACTTCAACGATTACACCGAAATTCGTCGACCCTGACTTCCTCCACTTTTCCACGGCCGGCAATAGATCGAGGCCGACCTCGCTTGAACGAGATATATCGATTTCTTTCACGTCTAGGAGTCGAAGAATGGGCTTACTCTGGCCTTTGATTCCGGGTTGGATGATATCTGAGACTCTGATTGTCTGGTAAACGGTTTCTTCTAGGTTATTATGGGTCTCGGAAATAGGAATCGATAGTCGAAGCTCTGCTCCGGTGATGGCTTCGTTATCCGGAAGAGTTGATATATCGAAGTGGAGTCGAACTTTGGAGTGACTTAAGGATTTGTCTTCTGTTTCTTTGTCTGTAACACAAATAATGCATAAAAGTCAAACCTCAGTTGAAAAGAAGAGAAATAACATGAATACGGAATAAAATAATTCCTAAATTTGATTTGTGTTACTCCTGATGCATAACATACACAAAACAAAACAAAACAAAAAAAAAAAAAAAAAAAAACAACAACAAAAACCAGAGGTGACTCGTGCAATTTGGCAATAATGTTTGTTCTTTATTTGATTCTATGAAAAACAATCGATTGTTGCTGAAGCGCTGCTTCCAGTGGCTTCGCGTTCAATCTGGCATCGCTGCACTAAGTCCATTTAACACTAGAACGCCGGCTGTGCCTTTTTTGGCACATTTGATGTTTCAAAGTTGTGTCGGAACCTGGCCTTTCACCCTAGGAAGCTGAAATTTGTTGACTTTTCATCATTTTACGGTATTAACATGCTCCTAAAATTTCGCTTCGGTACTCCTATTTGTTTTTACGTAAAAAGCGAATTTACCTAGAACGCCGGGTGTGCCTTTTTAGGCACAATGGTAAAATCCGATAGTTGAGAGTATTTTTTCAGTCAAATTAGTTTCTAACGCGTAATATTTCTTTATGAACGTGTTCAAGATATTCAGTAGTTATAGTGTAGATACGTCATATGATCGGCCACTGAGAACCCCCCCCCCCCCCCCTCTCCTGTGCCTCGGGAAGGGAGTGACTAGTGAGTCAGTAACACCGAACCAAATACTAATTTTGAAACTTTCGCGGTCGCCGGATTTTTTCACGGCGAAAGTTCTCCTGACTATCTCGGAGCCAAAAAAAGGAGTATCATCGCGGCACTATGAACCAAGTTTGCAGAGAGATCCTTGTAGCTGCTAAAGAGATGCTCTCTGACACTACTCCTTTGAAGCCTAGCAGTAAAATACTTACAGTGTATGAAGGAAAGCGTAATAAAAGTGCTCTAGTACTCAGTACAATGGGGCTCTTGCAAAATTTTGCTACAAAGGATTGGAGAGTTGGTTCTTGTAGAAAAACCTGTAAAAATGACGATGTGTACACAGAAAAATCACGAAATTCACTCTCACAATCGGGCATAATGGTGATTCAACGCAGGTATCGTCGGGAGACATATCATTTCGTAATCTGAGACATATCTCTGAGTTTTTGCAGAGAAAGTGACAAATTAGACAGGAATCTCCCACGATACCTGCGTTGAAGCGCCATTACAATCTTCCCTTTAGAGCAGTAGTGTGTGAGTTTATTTACTACTAGCCTTTCCACGCACCCTACGGGCGCCCTCCACGGCCAGCATTCTAGGGTCACGGGCTAGTTGGTAGTTGGTAAAAAATGATAAAATGAAACGGAGTATTGGTGCTGAGAATTAAAGAGATGAAAATGTAAGAATGTGAGCGCAAAGCGCTTGCGCTTTCTTGTATTAAATAAAAAAAAAAAAAAAAAAAAAAAAGATATTGCCGGGCAATGCGTAAAAAGAACTAATAAGACGCGGAGGATACCAAAATAAAAGCGTTGAAAATCGAAGAGGAATTATAAAAGAGAAGCGAGTGCTTAAAGGTTACATATAACGGTGACAATCCACGGAAAAAATAAATGCACAATGCGCTAAGAATGTTTTCTTAAAAAAAAAAAAAAAAAAAAAAATTAAATCAAGAGCATACTGCAAAATATTGGGAACGTTATTCAACGATCCCGAGTGATATAAGTCGAAATGATAAAAATTTAAAGAATAAAATGAAAAGAGAGGAAAGAAGAAGAAAGGCAAACGAATGGTTAATACGAAGAATGGGAGTGCGTTAGTCGAGAGAGATGAGCGCGAGCGTCCGTAAGGAATGAGAGAGAAGGTTGCGGGTGCGGGCGAGCGACAGAAAAATTTTGGAGAAAGAACGAAGTAATCAGTGCGCAAGAGATGAGCGACGAACGAACCTCCCCCCTTCACCGCTCTCGCTGCACTGACTCGTCAACTGATAAGGTGAGACTCTGCCGAAGTGCCGAGCGTAGCGGTGGAGGGGTGGGGGAAGAGCAGAGAATCCAGCTCAGGCGGTGGCGCGGAGCATCCCGTCACCTCGCTGTCCGTGCGTCGTGCGAAAATGAGTTTTCACTCTTATTTTAAAATTCATTTTGCGGCGCTCACAGACAACTTTTTAGAAAACTGTTCGGACAGATTTTTTCTAAATACCCTAAGGAATCATCGTGTTAAATTTGAGGGAAATCGCTTCGGCCAATTTTTGGGAAATAGAAAAAACATTTAGGAGGGACGACAGCTTTATATATATAACTAGCCGTTCCATGCACCCTACGGGCGCCCTCCACGGCCAGCATTCTAGGGTTACGGGCTAGTTGGTAGTTGGTAAAAAATGATAAAATGAAACGGAGTATTGGTGCTGAGAATTAAAGAGATGAAAATGTAAGAATGTGAGCGCAAAGCGCTTGCACTTTCTTGTATTAAATAAATAAATAAAAAAAAAAAGATATTGCCGGGCAATGCGTAAAAAGAACTAATAAGACGCGGAGGATACCAAAATAAAAGCGTTGAAAATCGAAGAGGAATTATAAAAGAGAAGCGAGTGCTTAAAGGTTACATATAACGGTGACAATTCACGGAAAAATAAATGCACAATGCGCTAAGAATGTTTTCTTAAAAAAAAAAAAAAAAAAAATAATAATAAAATAAAAAAAAAAAAAAATTAAATCAAGAGCATACTGCAAAATATTAGGGACGTTATTCAACGATCCCGAGTGATTTAAGTCGAAATGATAAAAATTTAAAGAATAAATGAAAAGAGAGGAAAGAAGAAGAAAGGCAAACGAATGGTTAATACGAAGAATGGGAGTGCGTTAGTCGAGAGAGATGAGCGTCCGTAAGGAGTGAGAGAGAAGGTTGCGGGTGCAGGCGAGGCGAGCGACAGAAAAATTTTGGAGAAAGAACGAAGTAATCAGTGCGCAAGAGATGAGCGACGAACGAACCTCCCCCCTCCACCGCTCTCGCTGCACTGACTCGTCAACTGATAAGGTGAGACTCTGCCGAGCGTAGAGTGGAGGGGAGGGGCAGATCAGAGAATCCAGCTCAGGCGATGGCGCGGAGCTGCGGAGCATCTCGTCACCTCGCTGTCCGTGCGTCGTGCGAAAATGAGTTTTCACTCTTATTTTAAAATTCATTTTGCGGCGCTCACAGACGACTTTTTCAAAAACTGTTCGGACAGATTTTTTCTAAATACCCTAAGGAATCATCGTGTCAAATTTGAGGGAAATCGCTTCGGCCAATTTTCGGGAAATAGAAAAAACATTTAGGAGGGACGACAGCTTTATATATATAATGAATTTTAGATTTTTTTTCAGTGTGATTTTCGTGACTTTCGCTGGTTTTTTACATCCGATTGGACTATTCACTTCCGTGTAGCAAAAGTTCACAAGAGCTCCATTGTAACGAAAACTGAAGTAAAAACTAAGTTTAATATTAATTTCATGTTTTTAATTTTTGGAAATATCTCAAGAGTTCAAATTTCTGATTGAAAGAATAAAAAATCTATAAAATGTAATTGGAAATGTAAGAAACACGTGTTTCATTCAAATTTTCCAGACCCAGCTATTTCAACCAACATGCGTTTTTGAGGGTCAACCGTTACTAGAGTGTGAGCATTGGCTGGTGGTGGGGATGTAAGGGGAGGAGGAGGGGGAAAAAGGAGGAGAAAGAGGGGTGTAGGGGCGGTAGGTGGTGGAGAGGTGTCGATGGGGAGGAGAGGTTAAAAAAAAAAATCGAACTACTCATGTTATAACTTTTCCCTTTTTGCTACATAATTTCATATTGCCCCCCCCCCCTTCCCCCAAACACCGCCATTCTAAGTCACAAAAAAAAAAATCTTTCATCAATTTCCACTTACTACGCAATTATAGAAACAAAATATAACCTGAATAAATACTGAAATTTAGATGAAAACACATTCATCACAATGTGTGCCAAAAAAGGCACACCAGGCGTTCTAGGTGGGAGCCCAAGTCCAGGCGTTCTAGTGTTAAACTCAAGTATGGAACGATTTCCGTAACCTATATCGAGCGATTATGACAGTGAGTTCCATTGGGGTAGGTGCGTTCTTATAAACAAAATAACCTAACCTCAAAACCTAACTCCACAGGCCAACGCACAGGAAGAAGAGTCGATAAGAGTTACGAAAATCGTTCCATGCTCAAGCAAAATATCGATTCGAGGGAGCGCACTGCAGTGAGCCTTCAATAGTTTAACCTTTTCAATCGTTTCAATGGACATAGTGCAGTGGTGCCATATGGCATGCGGCGCCACTGGCTGCTTCACTATCGAATCGATTGTTTTACATCGAATCAAATGGAGAACAGACATTGTTGCCACATTGCAGGAGCCAACAACAATACGGCAACCTTGGAGTTTCTAACACGCTTACCAGAAAATTCGGGTGTTTTTATCAGAATTTTAGGTGCAGTACCGAAACAAAGGGCGATAGACCGTTGCGCATCTGTTTGCCTTTACCCCATTTTTTTCCTTTTTACTTTCTCACTCTAATGAAATTAGAAAAATTGAGAAAGTATTGCGATGGCGCAGAGATTTTTGATGCATTTTGTTTCGATACTTGGCCCGCTGCGACCAAGTCAATCATGATAATTATAAAATAATTGGCTCTTATCATGCCTAATACTATCCTAAAGAACATCCACCCATGATATTTCAATATTTCTGAACCATATGTGGTAGGGAGGAGTAAATGCAAAAAATTTCTGTGGCGTCTGTCCGTCTGTCTGTCCGTCTGTCTGTCTGTCTGTCTGTCTGTCTGTCTGTCTGTCTGTCTGTCCGTCTGTAGTCATGAACGTGAAATCCAGCATAACTTTTCAACTATTGACCCATATGCATCCAAATTTTGCAGAGATGTTGCTTTTAACATTCTCCAGAGGGACTTTTTTTGTTTTTTTAAAATTTTAATTTTAGGTTAGTTATGGAAGAAAAATGGTTTCCATTAAAATCAATGGGAAAATGGGTCAAAAAAGAGAAAAATTTAAATATTTCAATATTAGATTTTTGGATTTGGAAGAAAATTTGTAAAAACATTCTGCAACCAGCCCTCAGTAAAATTACCCCCTTATAGTTCAGTAAAATAACCCTTAAGACCGTTTAAAAAATTAATTAAGGGCGTTCGAGCGATAAAATGGAATAAAAGTGAGTTAATCTTGTTTATCAGTGCCAATTACTAATAGCTGCATGAATTTTGATGAAACTTTGTATACACAATGTACTACCACAGTACTAAAATATTTTTTCTCACTATCATCATAATAAATCCTTTGGACCGTTTCAAGGGACCATATAGGTGCGATTGAGAAAAAATAAGACCAATTAAGCAAATAAAAACATAATCCTACTTATTGAGATAATTCAGGTTAGGTCCAATTAATTTTAATTAAATCCGGCACAAACAATCTACCTACCTACATTTACTCTACTTATATAGAATTTCTTATCATTACAATATACAGCCCTTAAGACTGTTTAAAAAATCAAAATCAGTGCGCTCGAGCCAAAAAATGGAATTATCATGAGAAATTTATCTTTAAACTTGGAGTCAATCAATTATGGCGCGATGAATTTTGATAAAAACTTTCGTACACACAATCCACTATCAAAATACTAAGATATTTCCTTTCTTAGTCACCATACGCAACTGATAAAACCTTTTCAAGGGGCAGTATAGGTGGGATTGAGAAAAAAATATGGGAATATAAGCAAATAAAAACATAATCCTATTAATTGGGATAATTCAGGTTTGCTCCAATGAATTTTTATAAAAACTGGCAAATACAATCTACAATCAGTCTATAAAAGAAAGTATTCCTTACAGATACAATATACAACACTTACAAGAGTTTAAAAAACAAAATAGGGTGTTCCACCCAAAAAAATGAATTAAAGCGGGGAATTTAAAGTTAAAACTTGGAGTCAATCATTCATGGGATGAATTTTGATGAAACTTTGCACAAACATATTATGTTACTGACCCACTAAAATATTCCTATCATACAGTCATCATCTAAAACCTTTTAGACCGTTTCAAGGGCCAATATGGGTGTGATCGAGCAAAAATCTTTGAAACCAAGCAAATAAAAAAACAACCGTAATACTTGGAATAAGAAATTCAATTATGACTCAATTATGTTTGATGAAAATTGCAACAAAAAGTTTGCAACCAACCTAGGCAGGGATTTCTTTTGAATTTAAAACTATAGCATACAACCCTTAAGTCTGAGACTGTTTAAAGGCAAAATAGCTGTTCCATCAATAAACCCAAAAAATAGAATATCCAAAGAAAATTAAACTTATAAAGAAAATGGATGGATGAATTTTGTTGACATTTGGTGTACACAATCTACAAACAAAGAACATCTTTAAAGGGGGGTTTAATCTACCAAACTAAAAATTCTTTTGAAGATCCACAGTTCAAAACCCATCCTTCAAAAGATGAAGTAGGCAACTATTCGTACAGCTTCTCTGCAAAATCGCCAACACTTCAAATTGAAGGCGAAATTATGTCCAGAGGTGAAAATATTTTAAATTTGATGGAAGTCTAGCAGTCTCTCCCAGAATTCTAAAGGGGGTTGGGGGTCTCCCCCAGATATCTAAAGGGGGGTCTGGGGGTCTCCCCCAGAATTCTAAAGGGGGGGGGGGTCTGGGGGTCTCCCCCCGAATTATAAAGGGGGGGCTGGGGGTCTCCCCCAGAATTATAAAGATGGGTCTCCCCCAGAATACTAGAGGGGGGTCTGGGGGTCTCCCCCAGAATACTAGAGGGGGGTCTGGGGGTCTCCCCCAGAATTCTTAAGGGGGTCTGGGGGTCCTTCGACCCCCCCCCAGATAAAAATGGAGGGAGAAAGTGTTCGTAGGGTGTTCCCTACAGTTTATTTTCTTCAAAACAGCATGTTCTAAAGTAGATCAAGAGACATCAACTTTGAATTACAGTAGCGAGGCGTGAAATTTGGCAACGATGCACTTCCTCCATTTAAACTTACTGAAAAAATCGAATGCATTAGTATCAGCAATGACTAGACGTTTCAACCTTTCTAATGTGTTTAAAGGGGAAAACAGAAACGTTGCCAAATTGCAGCCACTGTTTGACTATGATGAAGACGCTAGTTATAAACGCAAAACAAGCTGATTTCATGTGACGTCACAACGTTGAAATATCTTGGATCGTCTATTTGTCTCTCAACAAATCCAAGGTCTGACTGTAAGTACTTTCCAGTGGCGTAAGATAAATCAAAATTCAAATGGAGCTGACGAGATTAGCTTAAAGTCGTGATAAGTGCCTTCAATTTTACGGGTAGGCAAAACAAACACCTTCCTCGAGAATAAATAAGTACTTATATTCTCATGATAATGGTTGATGTGACCGTAGAAGCAATAGTAGCATAGATTAATCAAATACTTCGGATAGTAAAATATGAGGGTGAATTTGCGCAATACGCGCCTTCAATTTCTAGGTTATGCAAAATAAATATCGACGAGTACGAACAGTTATCTACAAGGACTTGGAGCCGGAGCCGCGGTTAAAATCAGTTTTTCGTCTTTCGAAGCAGAAACCAATAAAAGAATCAATTCTTTCGTCTTTCGAAGCAGAAACCAATGATTGAATGTATCAATACCAGCAGTCGAATCGAAACGGATTCTAGGTGTTTTCGCAGCGTTAGCAATTTATTTCATTGATTACAGTTTGAATTAATGAAATCAGCGCTTTAAGCCGGATCAGCAACAAAAAATTAACTCTTTTTAGAACTCCCCATGCAACAGTTCAAACTTTTTGGTTGAAATTAATTTCTGTCCGTGCATGCGATAACACTTGAATTCAGTTTATGAATCACAAATAACAGGCATCACAATTATTTTTCATGATTTTCTGCTAAGAGATACCAAAAATTCGATTTTAACAGCGGCTTCGAATCCGAGCTCCTAATTATTTTAGAGATATTAATTTAATCGATCACCAGAGGAAGTAAATTTGAGAGACTTTTGCATTTTTTTTTTTTTTTTTTTTTTTTTTTTTTTTTAATACAGAAATATAGATCATGAGTTCCCAAGGATTCCACCCCCCCCCCCCCCCTTAAAGAATAGGTGAACACACCAAAATCCACTCGTACAATGTACATTGCCTTACATTCCTTTAAAAGTCCGTAAATTCAAACAACGCGCTCGCAGTGTCAATAACGCAGCCTACAAGCAACTGTTATTATTTAAGTCAATCGCGTCCAATCTGGCAGCGCTGCATTTCGTCCATTTGAACCCATTTATAATATCGATTCGAAGGAGTGCACTTATTTTTACCTCCAAACCCTTACTAATCTTTTACAAGTTCTTACTAGGCCTTTTAGACGTTTACTTTATATGTACTAAGTGCAACGTTGCCGGATTGCACGCGCCAACACCACTGATTCAAGTCCAATCATCGGACAAAGCAAACAAAGATATTATAACTTTAGATAGATAACTGTAAAACTATTATCATGATATTGTTGGTTGTTTTTGATCTCGACTCGAGAAATTTGCATTCCGCGTTAAAAAGAGGTTCAAAGCAAATTTTCTGGTCCAGTATAAACTTATCACGAATCACGATGACGCAAATTCAATTTAAAGAGACAGTTAAGTTGGCACGCGAGACCGGTTGAAAGAGACATACATTCGTAGAGAGCATGTCACCGCGTAAAACTCGTCACCATTACCGCATATACTGCATAGGCTCACAACACTCAACAGCGAACTCAACAATCTGGCTTTATTACACCCTCTTCGGAATCTAATGATCGGAAAAAGCGCCTTCAAACGCTAAACATGTAATTCGCAAAACACGCTTTATTTATATCATCGAATCACTCTAAATTCGGTGTGCTTGAAGTCGCTGAATACACGATCCATCGATTCTTTTATTTAAACAGCGGCGGCTCGTGATCGAATAGTCGATTGTTGTACTATGAGTTTCAAAAGAAAGTACCCTGGTTGAAATTCTTTTTGTTAAATTTAACCGTTCATAACGTTTTGATCGTTCATAACGTACTCTTAAAGGGGCACTATGACGAGTCTTTAAACATTTAAAAGCCGCCAAATTGTTTAAAGGATGCCGATATTTAAATTTGAAAACATTTTAATCAGGGAACTTTCTCTTGAAATTCATAGTACATAGATGTATAAAGAAAAAAGCGTTGTTGCCAAATTTCACTGGCCGAAACTGCGGATCTAAGCCAGTGAATTGCACTATGGTCTGAGATCGTACAAAAGTGGCAAAAAAATCAGTGAACATGTTTTTATAAAAATCATCGTATTTGACATTGCTAAATATATAACTTTTCAGTGACTTTTCTAGGTTTAAATTACTTGCTAGAAGTGTTTATTTTTAGTTGAAATTGGCCCTTGAAAGTTTATAAATGAGAAAATATCACAAATTATCTTTTGAAAATTTTGAATAATTTACTAACATTATTCACATTATTTTCATGTTATTCCTAAAGCAAATAGAAGTTTTAATAATACCATTATATTCATCGGTGATAAGATGAATGACTGGTAGACAGTGATGGGCAAAAATATTTTCTGAATAACCATGAATAATTCAGTTAATCATTCATGGTTAATTATAATTAACTCAAATCATCGCATTATTTTCATGTTATTCATATTAGTAAATCAAAGTTTAAACATTACCATCTTATGACAGATGAATACACTGGTACAGCGTCAAAACTTCGACTTACTATTAGGAATCTCATTAGGATAATGCGAATAATTTGAGTTAATTATTCGTGGTTATTCAAAAGATAATTTTTGTCCAACACTGCCACACGCGCAGTAACCCTTTTCAGAAAATAAGAAGGAAAAAAACAGGGCTATATAGGATCTGTTAGATTTTGCTCGAGCTCTGTAAAGACAAGGTGAGTATGAAGGTTAACCCTTTGCACTCCAGTGTCGGGTCCGGCCCGACATTGAAAAAATGCCGATATTATCCACTGTCGGGCCGGACCCGACCGGACCCGGCATAAAGTTTGAGCTTTCGTAGCTCCACTGTCGGGTGTGGCCCGAATCATAAGAAGACTTAATTTGTATTGTAATTCCATAAGATCATTATCATACAACACTTAGTTAGTTTATAAGCTCAAAAATAAAGGGTGAAGAATAAAGGCATTTTTTTCACTAATTATCTCAATTTAATTTGGAGTACAGGAGGCCACTGTGGGAAAAGTAAGCGGAGTGCAAAGGGTTAAATTCCCTCGACTTGATGTTCAAACAGCAATTTGCTTACCTGCGTCTGAGTGGAAGAAAGGTCTGACCGTGTTGGCCGAACGCGTGTGAGCCCCAGGGAGAGGAAGTGCCACAGTCTCAAACTCGGATGTCCTTTGTCTTTGATAAAGTTCCACCATGTGTGGAGGGATGAACGCCTTATGCCTCTCCACTCTCGGCCTCTCGGGCAGTTTCAACAATAGCAGGAGGTTCGATTCGATCGATCTGGCGATCTCAGGGTCCAAAGATGAGCAGGAAATCCCCGAAAGCAGCGAGGACACAACAAATGCAACGAGTGCGACCGACGAGAATATGCGGTCCATGATGAGAAACTCTGAAACAAGCGAGAAAGAAAGAAGGCTTAGAATTGCATTCATCAATATTTTCTAAATATTAGAATCCAAAGGGTCTGCAGCAAACCAGAGGCGTGCGATAAATACTACATAAAGGAAGTCAATAATGTGTATAGAAGCTGTTTTGGTAGCGATACATCCAGCGGCGTACGCAGGATTTATTTTTTTTTGGATGGGCTTGCACTGATGAGCGTTGGACTGAAAATTGTTCCCCCTTCCCCTCCACCTCTGAAAATCTGAAGTCCCAACCGGTGGAATCATCGGTGAATTGAAAAATGCTACGAAAAACGGCAGCTCTGATCGATTGCCGTCCGAAGACCTATGGTTCCAAACAAACTGGGATCCAATAAATTGTCTCCATTAAGGCATTTTCGAACGGAAATTTAGGCTGTTAAATAAAAAAATGAATGCTAGTTTTTGACGATTTTTAATTCTACGTCCTCGAAAATGCTCAATTATACCTGGTTCCACAACTAAAACTACCGAAATCGACAAGATATTAAAGAATATAACTTATAAGATACATTTGGAGGTTGGAATCACCCGAATTCTTGCTAGATTCCGGTCCATTCCACAACAATAACATTTGGGGGATTCCAACCTTCAAATGCATCGACAATAACTTGTTGATTTCGGCAGTTTAGTCTTGGAACGAATCATAAAACGAAGCATTTTCGAGGACATAGATTTCATCTTTGCAAATCGGCCGCATTGCTTGCTTGAAAATAGCCTAAATTTCCGTTAAAAAATGCGCATGCGTGGAGAAAATATATTGAATCATAGTTTGTTGTAGGAGCCAGTGAGATCCTTGGACGGAAATCGATATACGATATATCGCTTTACCAAAACAGTCTATTTTGAAAAGTATTTAGAGACTCCCTCTGGAAAAAATTATGATGTTCTCAGTTTCCTACGCACAGAATTTCGTTGATTTAGCAGAGGAATGATTAAAAATTAGTGAATTAATAAGCGAATTTTGAACAATTCAGAAAATCTTATGGTTAGTAGCAGCGCCCGTCTTGATTAACCATTAAACCAGCATATTAACACAAAACAGTGTTGATGTTGGTAGCATGGCTGCTAGGAGAAAACTGTCTTGAAGGGACCATAAAAACAAATTCTGGTGAGGAGGGGGGGGGGAGTATAAACTCGAGATTTTCGCACATTTCTAATATTGTTTGTTTTCAGCTCATTTTCGGGAAATATGTGTTTTTCAAATACCGCCCCCCCCCTTTGCATAGTTTGGAGGGTCCAAAAATTACTTTTCACTCGACATCTGTTGTTTCAAATTTTCAATTCAAGAAGCGAGCCCTGAAAATCGGATGACATTTTCACACTACTTTTTTGGCAATTTATAACTCACAATCAGAGCTAAATCAATACGTCGATCCAAAAATGTGTGACAGCAGAAAAATGTGCAAGTCACCTTTACCGTAGCGGATCATGGGCGTAGCTACTATGGGGCCGGGGGGGGGGGGGCAGAAAATCTGATAGTAAAAAAAAAAAAAATGCAATAATAATTAAAGGGAAAATATATTGTAAACCGCAAAACGAAATAATAAACACTGCTAAGAGGCATGAAGTATTTTTACTTTTGAATGGTGATTAAACGGAGTTTATCGATTATTGAGAGGAAATCCGTTCAGAAGGTCCTTTTTTTCCTTTTCCTCTTTAGTACGTAGACTACAATGTTATTATTATTTGAGTTTACCATTAGGAAAAATCAAAACTGTAAGATTAGTTTCTTCTAATTTGA
Organism: Trialeurodes vaporariorum; assembly: GCA_011764245.1. Lineage (NCBI taxonomy): Eukaryota > Metazoa > Arthropoda > Insecta > Hemiptera > Aleyrodidae > Trialeurodes > Trialeurodes vaporariorum. The sequence goes on along the minus strand of VMOF01000369.1, from coordinate 16,964,999 downwards.
TCATTTTTTGTTCGTTTTGTTTTTTTTTTTGTTTGTTTTGGGAAAGGAACATAAAATGACACTTTACGCGTGTGTTTGCTTTCTTTTCAATTGCGAGGTGGAGCTAGCCTAAAATCATGTCTTAGAACGGCTAAATCAGCAAAATTTCCTGGGAAAGGGGGCGCACCCTCTCTCGCTAGTAGAGTTTCCAAATTCGCCCCCCCCCGAAATATTTTCTAGCTACGTAAGCCCATGCAGCGGATATAGATTATTTTTGTTGTGGTTTTCTAAGTTATTCATCAATTTTTTTGAGCTTGCTTTTTTAAGTGACATTCGAGATTACAGTCTCACTTGAAACGTATCATATTCACATAATGTCTGTCAATCTTATCTAGCAGGCCAATTAATGGCTTTAGAAAGCATGTTATATTATAAATTAACATTTTACCAACCGAGCCCTAGCCACTAATTTTGTAACCATGTTGCGATTCCTGTAACTCATTCGGTTCAAGCGTGGTTACAAGATTCACTATCTGCGGCCCGATCATTTACTTCATCGTTAAACCGATTGTTAAGACTGTGTATGAGTGATTCTATTGGTCGAATATTGTGAAACTTAGTCGCTGCTATGGTAACCATCGTTATAGCGTCCGTTTTTTAAAGGTTACTCATGAATAGCTTTCATAAAACGAGACTCTTAACGATGGTTACCATAGCAACAGCCAAGTTTTACAATTTTCGACCAATAGCATCACTCGTAGAAAGTTTTAACGATAGGTTTAATGATAAAGTAAATGATCGGCCCGCTGGTTGATAAACCCGGGACCGGACATCTCAAAATCGATAAATTAATAAATTCAAGAGTTATTTAATTAATGCAGAAGGTTTTCAATAAACACGTTTGACCATTAAAACACGTCTGACGAAGAATGTGTAGATACTGTGCGAATAAAAAAAGTCTGGTAAAATTGGTAACCCTGTCACTAAATAAAATCTGCTTACAGAGTGAGACTAAAATAGGGTTCTGTTAACCCAATCATGAAAAGATGCGCAAAAAAAAAAAAAAAAAAAAAAATGGTCCTGAAAACTATAAAAGCAACTATATCAACAGTGGATTGAAATGTCCCCCAGATGCATAAATCACAGGTTGTAAAAAGAAACCTCTCTTCATAAATTGAATTAAAATTTTAAAAGTGGGGGGGGGGGGTGTCACAGTAAAAAGTAAGCAACACAGGGTGAATTTATAATGAAAAAGGTTTGATGAGTATTCGGTACTAAAATAAGTTTGTTTGGAACATATTTTAAGTCATTAAAACACAGGACACAAACTCTTGCAGTTGATGTTACAAAAACTTGAAAAAAAAAAAAAAAAAAAAAAAAACAGAAAACAGACCATATGGTTAGAATTTTCCTCTCCATTCTGCTCTACTGGTTTTCTAGTCATAGTAATCTCAAGTAAACAAAAATGTGATTAAATTCTCAAATCACATAACTTGGGCTTTGACCGCAAAGTAGTATAGCTCCCTAAAATTGGTGGAGTCTTTATCAGCCCCTCTAAAACACATAAAAAAGTTGAGAAAATCTGATCTCATCAGCTCTGTAGGTCTTCCACAAATTCTTCATTTACCCTTAGTGACAGATTAATTCAAGAAAAAATTTGAGTACGGGTTAAAAGATAAGTAATTTTTCTTGCTCACACGTCTCACCGTAAAGTAAAGTGATCTAGGAGTATAGAAAGCAAAGAGAACAAAATATATGAAAACAATAGGTAATTAAATAAATTGTACAAGCTCTCACAAGGAAAAAATGTTTATGGGGGAAAAAAAAATATACAGGAGGTACTCACTTTTGCAAGAAATCAAATGAGGAACTAATGATGTCAAATTTGGTACACAGCACAACATTTTTTTTTAAAAAATTACACAAAAATCACAGACTTAAAACGTAAAACAACAAATCAGCGTGAAAAAAAAAAACAACAAACAAACAACGAAGCAAGAAAATTATTAGCACAGCTTCAAATGTCAATCGTAAACGAATACAATATCGAATCGCGAGAATTTAAAGTGACGCTGTCTCTTAAAAAAATACGAGGCAAAATCAGACAGCATTGGAAAACAGGAACGAGGCGCAAAAAAACACGGAAACACTTCTCGGAAGGAAAAAAACTATTTGGCTTTCGGGGGTTGATTTGAGAAACGAAAATACCAGACAGCCTGACGCCGGAGATATCGAAGACTGAATTGTCAGACAGTTCGGCTTCTTTAATTACCCCCTTGGACGCCCTCAGGTCCTCGATGTGCGCACGTGCTATTTTGACCTTGTCTAGATGGGGTGGGGGTGAGGGGGTTGCTCGCTTGGCCAGTGGCATTTCGGCAAATCTTACCTTCGTCCGAGGGGTTGATTTGTAAGGTAGGAGTGGGGTAGGTCCTGGTGGTGGGAGGGAGGGAGGAGCGGATGGAGGGGCCGGAGGGGTTGGCCGCACTGTCCGAGAGAGAGAGTGAATCTCGTGTAGTAAGCATAGTCTAATATAATAGTAGGAAGGTATTCTCAATCGTTTTATACGGGGTCGATCATATTCACTCGTACCTTTCCAAATTTGCACGGTACATGCCTTTATAATTCGTGTAACGCCGATAGACAGTGCAGTATTACTGTAGAAAGGTATTATCTATCGTTGTATACGGGGTCTGTCATACTCACCCATCGCCCTCTTCAAATTAGCGAGGAACATGCCTTTTTTGTGAATGAAGACAAGACAGTGCAGTATTACAGTAGGAAGGTATATTCCCAATCGTTGTATACGGGGTCGGCCATAGTCACTCGTCCCTTTCCAAATTTGCACGGATGATCTTTTCCAAGTTCTATTTCCAAAATTGGGTCACTCACTGGTGCTAAAAAATGGCTTATAAAACATAAGATGCGTTCTTTATTGATTCATTAGATACAATCTGTATTTAATGAAACCCTCTGAAGTATACGTACGACGAATTAAAAAAATGTCAACCATATTTCCAAAATTGAGGCCTCTCACAGGTGCTAAAACAGCTTTACAACATTAGGTGTGTTCTTTATTGACTGCAATCTATATAGGTATATTCTATCAGACACCTTCTGAAGTATATACAAAAAACGAATTAAATCATGGCAGATAAAAAACGCCTTATATTTTGGCTCAGGTATAGGCCACGTGCAATGCTTAAATTCTATGTGAAAAGTTATGCGGATAGTGCGCCTGAATCGAAGTCACCTATTCTTCAGACTTCAATGCCGTCAGTGGCGTCGCGTGCAATTTGGCAACAATGTATTCTATCCATTCAAACTCATGTAAAATATCGAATTCAGGGGGTGCACAGTGCACAAGGAAAATCCGATATATTTAATGAGTTGGTAATCATGTCGTATGCGATCTACCGGCGAAGTGCGGTCTACCGGAGACCCGTATGCGGTCTACCCGGGAAAAAACCGCATGCGGACTTACGATGACGGATATTTTAAATTTTTAAATATGTAGCCATAGTTTCCATAGAGATATATTCATTTCATAAAATTTTCATTTTTGTTTGTCTTTACGATCTGATAAATCTTAATAAATAATAACTAAATTCTCTGTTAATCTTCTAAATTCCACGTTGAAGACGGTGTCATCGAAGCTCGATACTTGGTCGTTCTTAGACGAGACCGGGAGACACTCCTCCCGATCATTGAGCGGGAAGTAGAGAAGAAATAGACCATCCACTCACAATCAGATGAATGGCGGGCCTACTCAAGGTCCATATACATAAGGTTTGGCCGGTAGCTTTCGGCAGTTCGGCTCCCCTCGTTGGTCCACAGTTTGGGAGCCACTTCTCCATTTAAAACCATTGATCCAAGATGGCGGCGAACTCGGGAAGAATGTTAAAGTAAATGGGGGTATGGGTTCCCAAACATTGGATTTCCCGAGTTGGCGCTACCGGCCAGACCTTATGTATATGGACCTTGGGCCTACTCATGTCTCAACCAACTAGATTACACGCATGAGACTGTAAACCACTCAGAGTTCTTCGTCGACCCGTACACCGAATGTACTTACACCGATCGTAGCACAGAATGGTTTGAGAAAACTCTTCAAAACACTTGCGCTAAATATTGTAAAAGTGCGTGCCTATTCAAATGACATGCTGCGCTGCATACGCTCGATGAGATCGATGCCACCGTTCGTTGGGACGGGCAAAAGTACTTTCGAATTTGCAGGTGGAGCCACCTATTCGCGCTGGTACTTTTAAAAAAAGTTCTTTTTCATTCGCAGGTGGAGACACCCCTTTAAAGCAGAAAATAGTTCGAAACATGCGTGGTAAGTGGTAAGAAATAGTGGTAGACCGCATATGACACTCTTGCTTTCAAGGTAGATCGCATATGACACTCCATATTTTAAGGTAGATCGCATACGACATGATTACCAATGAGTTTAAATGGAGCAGTTGCATTGTTGCCAGATGGCACGCGACGCCACTGAATGCCGTACATTTCCGAAAATCTCATCGATTTAAATTTCCAAAAATTATTAAGGATAATCTAGTATCTGCGAGTGTAAATGGCTCTATAAATCAAAACTGAATGTCTGGATGCACACACATTAATGAAATGCGTACGCCGCACCGTATGTATCCAGAAAATGTACCTTCTCTTTCTCTGCCATTTTAAAAAGATGTGATAGAAGGGCTGTTATAAGAATTCAGTCCTTTTTTCAATTGTGTGTTCAAACAGGCGAGAAAAATAATCAAACTTCTCTCTGGATACGTTTCTTACGGTGAATTAATCTATACGGGTTTTATCTTACCAAGAAGCCTGGTACTGTGGTCACCAGCCCACTATCGTCTGAGATTGTCAAAAAGTGCCAAACAATTATGGAGAAAATTTCTCATAAATTTATAATTAACAATCGTCTGGACCATTTTTGAGCACAGGAAACCCTTTTAACAAGAAAAAACCTGGGAATGTCAGTGGGAAGTTTTAAATTGAGCTTAAAAGGTAGACAACTATTATTTTTAGAAACTTTTTTTTTTTCACTGATTTTTTCCCACTTTTATTCGATCTCAGACTATGCATAGTGCAGCCGTGAACACTATAAAATTCAAACTTTGAAATAAATTTTAATCCACGAATTTCAAAATTGCCGGACTATTTGCTGCGCCACGGATTTCTATATGATTAAACCGGAGGGGACGCTTTGCACTGAGCTAGTAACTTGAACGCGTGTTAAAGAAAATAAACTATACGGCCACGGCGGAACCTTCATTCTAAGAATGTATTATAACCAATGAATTTAAAAATGTCCGTTTCCACGCCATGGATGATTCAGTTCAATGTTGTATTCACTTTATTTTTTTTTAATTTATATTTATTTATTTTATTTTATTTTTTTTTTTTTTTTTTTTTTTTTTTTTTTTTTTTTTTTTTTTTTTTTTTTTTTAAAATAGGAAGTTCAGAGTGATTCCTCATCGTGTTAGTTCCAAGTTTTGCCACATTCAGATCGACATTGGAAAATTGGTTGGCTAAGAGTATTAAAAAAAAAAAAAATACTTTCATGAAGTCCTAAAGAGTCTAGGGATATTCTGTGTGGAATTATTCTCACAATAAACTTAAAACTACCGAAATTTACAAATTGCAAATTGGTGTGTATCATCAATCGACAATACGTGAAGAAACGTGGAATGAAACCCCCTATCGCATTGATTTGATCCTTTTCTTTTCAGTCCGAAAATGTTTTGATCAGTGGCGGATCGTGCAATTTGGCAACCCTGATTTTCGATTTTTGACCATATCGGGTCAAGGTTTCGGGTCATCCTTTCTTCTCCCTCTTAATTGGAACAACCTATGCATCACGGTTCTATGGTAAAATAGTGCTGTACCAACGATCTACTGTCTAACAGGTTCAAATGCGGATCAACGCTGTCGCAAAATGGGGCTCTTGCAAACGTTTGCTATAAGCAAATAAATAGTCCTTTATGTAAAGACCAGCAAAAATCACAAAAATCACACTAAGAAATTCTAAAATTCAGTAATAAACTCACATAACTGCTATAACGGCAAGATGGTAATGGCGATTCGAAGTATAGGTATCATGGGAGATTCATGTCTATTATGTCACTTTCTCTACGGAAACACAGAGATATGTCTCAATTTGGATAGGAATCTCCCATGATACCTGCGTCTATCCGCCATTAATAAGCCCGATTCTGATAGTGAACTTCGGGCGTTTTAGTGTGCTCATCGTCATTTATACAGGTTTTTATGCAAGAATCAACTCTTTCATCCCCTGTAGCAAAAGTTTGCAAGAGCCCCATTACATTAATCGCCAAACACTGCCTCTGGTTACGAGTCAATATACGTTTGGATTCAAACCTTTCTCCTCCTTCTCTAGTGAAACACCCTATACATAAAGACCAGTCTCTCCAATTGACGATAGTGAGGCAAAAGCCTTTCATAAAAAGCCAACCTTGAGTCCTTGAGAGGGAGAAAGGAGAGAGAGGGACAGAGAGGCTAAAACACTTTTTATCACGACCAACACAATCCACCTGATCTACCTGGTTATATAATCCCACAAGCAGGAGGAGAAGGGACGCATGGATACCTCTTATCAACCCAGAAATCCCCTCAGCTTCGCTCTTTCGCAGTGAAAATAAGTCAGTGGGTCACCATTTATCTCAATTGGTTCCATCCGCAACTACCCCACGGGATCTCAAGTAATAATGAACTCTTTAACGACCGTGATGGTTCAGTGCCCTTGCATAGCCGTGGCTAGGAATTTGTTTTTCTCTCTCTTTTGCCCGTTCAAACACATGTGTTAGAAAAGGATGAGAGGAGGAACACATGTGTTAGTGAATGGGCAAAGAGAGAGAGGGAGAAGGAGAGAGAAGAGAGAGAGAGAGAGAGAGAGAGAGGGAGGGAGGGAGAGAGAGGAACTCAATGCTATGGCTATGGCTCTACTATTGCCTCATGTGCCCAAAAACTTTCTTTCTTCTCACTCTTTGCTTCAAAACAATTAATGTGTAAGAAAAGGTTAGACAGTAAAAGGGTATCACGTGACTTTAGCACCTAGCTTCTATTTGTACAAAGGGTGTCCCAAAAGTACCCGGACTGTGCCTTCCATTTAAAAAGTAAGCTAGCTACAGAGTTGATCTTATACGGGCCGGATGAAAAATTCGAATCCCGATTCATTAGAAAGAAGGAGTGAAAATCAATTTATTGGAACCAATAGCAACTTATTCTGACAAAACTTGACTAAGCTATGACGTTTTGAAAATAGGGTGTAAGACAATCGCCTACGGGTTTTTTTTTTTTTTTTTTTTTTTTTTTTTTTTTTTTTTTTAACCAAATACATATATCTTTACATCACATATGTACAAAGTTCAATTATAGTTCTCATTTCCGCTGCTTTCTATCAGCTTTCAAGAACCTCTACTTATTTCTCTCTCAATGAATTTTTACCTTCAAATCTGAAACAATATCCCATTCGTTCTTTCCATTTTTGTAGAATCGTTTTCTTGAATTTTCTCTGCGGGAATAGTTTTGAAGAATTTTTGGACTTCGCTTCTTTTTTTTTTTTGATTGCGCTCTTTGATTCTAATCGCTTGTCGCGGAGAGCTTTCTTCAATGGGGCTCTTGCAAACTTTTGTTGTGAGCAAATGAATAGTCTATTTTGACGTAAAACCCAGCGAAAATCACGAAAATCACAACGAGAAAGTCTAAAATTTAGTAATAAACTCACATAACTGCTATAACCGCAAGTTTGTAATGGCGGCTCAACGCAGGTATCATGGGAGATTCCTGTCTATAATGTCACTTTCTCTATGGAAACACAGATATACTTACGTCTCAATTTAGATAGAGATCTCCCATGATACCTGTGTCTCTCCGCCATTAAGCCCAATTCTGAGAGTAAATGTCGTGATTTTTTAGTGCACTCATCGTCATTTTTAAAGGTTTTTGTGCAGGAATCAACTCTGCAATCTCCTGCAGCAAAAATTTGCAAGAGCCCCATTCTAGCAACAACCAGAAATCGCAGAGAGCTACATCGAGGCAGTACGGTGGCTAACTGATGTCGTGTTAGATGTTACAAAGCGGTTTTTGTTGAAAAAATAGAATCGAAAAAATTTCATGGGCTTATTTTAATTAAGGAGAAAAATAAAAATGTTCAAAAACCCGTGTAGACGATTGATCTACACCCTATTTTCAAAATGCCGTAACTTGGTCAATTTTTGTTCAAACAAGTTGATCTTGGTCTTAATCGATTGCGTTTTATTTTTTCTTCCTGGCGAAATCAAGATCAACTGTGTAGCTAGCTTAGTTTTCAAACAGGAGGCGCAGTCCGGGTACTTTTGGAACACCCCTTGCATTATCTTCTAAGACCTGCTTTTAAATGAAGACGAAGAGAGACAGAGAGAGGGGGGATGAGAGAGAAAGGGAGAAAGAGAGAGAGAAAGAAAAAGAAAAGAAAAAGAGAGAGAAAGAAAGGAGATCCAAGATACTCCACTTGCCTCCGGCAGAATGAAGGAGTCGAAGAAAAGAGCGACCTGGCGACAAGCTGTCTGACACTCTCACCCTCACATGCATGCAAACATACACAAACAAACACTCACACACACGCAAAGTCTGGAGGCTATTTTAAAACTCTCACTGATCTTCCCTCCTCTCTCTCTTTGCTACCCCCGATCGCGAGCTATATAGACCTACCTCAGCTTGGTTTTGGAGGGGAAAAACGCGGCGGTGCGCGGTGGCGAAGAGATTGGATTCCACGAAATTCAGCATAAATCAGTCGGAAGAGCAAGGAACTTGACGTGGTAAAAACCTTTCATCGCCTCGACTGTGAGTGTGAGGACATTTCTCTAGGTCTATTTCCTCCTTCTTTTGGTGTTGCCAATTCGCCATCATACTCAAGTGCGAGTGCGTTTTCTCTCAGAGCTGCCTTTTTGCGCACAATCAATGCCATTTTTCTATTCACCGATGATTCCACCGGTTGAGAAAAAATTACACAGTTCAGTTCAGTGTATGACTGTAATGAACGAAAATACTCTGTAATCTTTCCTTAATCGGTGGAAACTCCGTTGATTAATTAAAACTAGGGGCCTAGGGCCGCTTCGCGGCCCCTCCTGGTCCTTTTCGTTTGTTTTTTTTTAGATGTTTTCGTATTACATTTGTTTCTTTCTGTCATTCTGTTTGGAAAAAAATTTGAAATGAAAGCGATTACGATGTTAAACTTTGATGGTTTTTCATTTTGGTTATTTTTACAAAGGAATAACTCGTAAACACCACTCAAACCTAAAAATGTAAGCTTTTAAGAGTATGTAACGCATGAATTTATAGACCATTTTAAATTTTGACCATTTTTGGAGCGAAGAACCGTTCTTCTCTTAGTTCACACGCATCAGCTTTAATCTATTAGTTCTTCACTTGCACATAAAAATGTAAAAAAAAAGAAGAAAAGAAAACTGGAACGAAAATGAAAGACTCATCATCGACATAAAAATGGTACAGACCGGACTACCGCACAAAATCACACGCATCAGCTGGGAGTATCAAGAAACGCGCACGTCAACCATCGACCAAAGAAAAAAGATAACCTTAAAAATCAAAGATCATGCAAGCAGATCGATCTGTAAAAGAATGGAATCGAAAATGGAATCGTAAGTGGAATCGGAAAAAGGACGTTTAGGTAGAAGTTGAACTGGATTGAGAGATTTAACCTATCAGTTCCCCTTTTGTACATAGAATAAAATGAGAAGATAAAAAGAAAAATGGAAAACTTTGAAGATAATCCTGCTGTTTAGAAGTAAATAGGGGCATGTGGCCGCTTCATGGCTTTTTGAATTGTCATGAGTTAGGGAAATCGATAGTAAAAATACCGTTTAAATTTGATCAGAATTAAAAATTTTAACCTATAAGTTCCCCGTACGTAGAAAATAGAGACCCAGCGCAAAGCTTGCGACAGGTGTCCACTTTTCTGGCTCAATTTTCGTCGGAACTCAATAAAACAACAGCCAGCAGTCGCCTACTGTTGATTGATGAGCGCGTGGTATGCATTCGCCAAGCAAAAGCTGTTTCCGTTTCCGGGACCGCGGACAAATCACAACTTGTTGAGCTCACCACTCAACAGAAGGCGACTGTTTATCGTTGCAGCCGGTGACTCCAGAACAAAACTGTGACCGCTAAACTTGCTTCACTTTTCTAACACGGGAAGCATACGATGTGCTGGGTCTCTCTCTGACGTAGAATAAAATTTAAAAAAACGGAAAACTCTGAATTTAATACTCATCATCGACATACATATCACAGACCGACCTACACCGCACAAAATCACAAGCACCAGCTGAGAGTATCAACAAACGCATGTCAAGTAATGATCAAGGGTAAAAAAAATAACCTTAAAAATGAAGATCATGCCTACAGATCTACAGTCCACGGAGTCACCTCTCTACGTACATATAGTGTCGATGCACCCAAAAAGCAAAATATCAGCTGTCGACGTAAAAAAAATTTAGCGTCGCTAGGTGACCGACCAGGGCTTAAAAACAAATGGTATATCTCTCTCTCGCGCACATTACAGAGGTACAGCGACTGTCTCCCTCCCACTCATTACGCCTATAGTATTCTTAGTTTTTTTGATTTTCGAGAGAGAAGATGGCTCTGAACAGCACCGCTGGTATTTTTCCCACAATCCTGGTACTGAGCCGCATCGATCGATACCGCACTTGTCCGGAACGGTCCAAAGGATCGACGGGAATTTCCATTAAGCTTGGAAATTATATATATAGACTAGAGGCCGGTGGCCGCTTCGCGGCCAAGCGTTCCGTTTCGAGTCTTGCGCGTGATTTTGTTTATTCGAGCTAAGACTTGGACTTGACATCCACTCCCTAACTCCCTAACTCCCTAACTCTTCGCGGCCATTGTTATCTGTTTTTGTTGATAATGTAATTATAATTTTTTTCCATATTGTAAGTTAATAATATTAAAAAAAAAAAATTGTCCCTTAAAAATCGAAGATCTTGTAGTAAAAAGACCGTTTAAAAATTGATCAGAATTGAACGCATTTTAACCTATAATCTAAGTTCCCAGTACGTAGAATAAAATTTAAAAAAAAATGGAAGACTGAAGATACCCTGCTCTAAATGTTAATGTCCGGAAAAAGAAGGAGCAAAGAAAAAAAAACAGCTGTAAAAAATATTTAACACTTATCATCGACATAAATATCACAGACCGACCTACCGCACCAAAATCTCAATCATCATAGCTCACAATCAGAGTGTCAACAAACGCATGTCAACCAATGATCAAGGGGGGGGGGGATACCTTAAAAATGAAGATCATGCCTACAGATCTACAGTCCACGGAATCACCTCTCTACGTATATAATGTGTCGATGCACCCAAAAAGCAAAATATCAGCTGTCGACGTAAAAAAAATTTAGCGTCGCTAGGTGACCGACCAGGGCTTAAAAACAAATGGTATACCTCTCTCTCTCGCACACATTGCGGGGATACAGCGACTGTCTCCCTCCCACTCATTACGCCTATAGTATTCATAGTTTTTTGGATTTTCGAGAGAGAAGATGGCTCTGAACAGCACCGCTGGTATTTTTCCCACAATCCTGGTACTGAGCCGCATCGATCGATACCGCACTTGTCCGGAACGGTCCAAAGGATCGACGGGAATTTCCATTAAGCTTGGAAATTATATATATAGATAAATATATATCCGCAAGTTTTTTAAAGTCATCGACGACTCCACCGGTTGAGAAAAGATTACAGATGCGAGTATTTTCGTTTATTACAGTCATGCACTGAACTGAACTGTGTAATCTTTTCTCATCCGGTGGAATCATCGGTAAATTGAAAAATAGCATTGATTGTACGCAAAACGGCAGCCCGGTTTCTCATAGACTGATAGCCGATTATGAATGCTCGTTTCGTAATCGTATCGAGTTACTATCGAGCGCGTGATATTTTTGAGGGTGGTTCATCAATCAAGTTTTCAGGCCGACATCTTTGCGGAGATTCACCGATGATTTTTGCGAGCTACCGAGAGCACATCGTAGAGATTGAAGGGTCAATGCCCAATGGCCGATGCCATGAGTTTTGAAATGCCAACTCGAAAGATAAACATTAACCACCCATCATAAGCGTATATATACAGCATACTCGATAGCGACTCGATAATATAACACGATATGATCCTTCATGATGATCCTTCACGATATGATCCTTCACTCTCCAGGTCTAATTGAGATGGGATTATGCCTGATCACCATTAGAATCCACCTCGATTGATTTTGAAAAGTAGTGACTCTTTCAATGGGTCTGTTGCAAACTTTTGCCACAGCGTTAAAGAGAGTTAGTTTTCATTTGAGCTCGTGTGAACATCCCAGAAAAACCAGAAAGCCTCAAAAGCCACTCTCAAACTCAATAAATACCACAACATATTATTACTCAGAATGGAAACTTTGGTTCATTTTGAAGCATTATTTTCTGGTCCGATCGAAAAATCTAAATAACCCTCATATGCAAAACAATGCAAGAGACAGAGACAGAAGTACGTCCGCCATCTTGAAAAGTCACCAATAAAGAATGAAAAATGTTTCTATATATTGGCTCTTTTCGGAAGTTCCATTCTGATTTTACTGCTCTGAATATTTACGTTCGACAAAATTCGAAGATGGCGGTCGAATGAGTGGGTTACATTGGTAGCGTTCTAGAATTCAACCATTTGATGCATCCATGCAAAAAAGATTACATCATTCTATGATGTAGTATATCTATGTATATTGAAAAGTGCTGCTATTCGTAATCTTTTTTGCATGGATGCAGTAAATGGTTGAATTCTAGAACGGTACCATTGGGGGGAGCCTCATCTGATTATTGCTTTCTCCGTGATGAATCACTTTTCTCAGCATAGAAAGTTGCGATTGAGACATGGGCGGCGCGTGGGGTCAAAAAGTAGGGGGGGGGGGCTAAAAATCAACAGCTTTTTTTTTTTTTTTTAATGAGATGAAGCAGACAGATCTTTCTTTTTCCTTTTTCTCTTTTTTTCTCTCGTTCAAAAACTTTTTGAGCTCCTCGTCCCCAAAAAAGTGGGGGGGGGGCTATAGCCCCAATAGCCCCTTATACGCGCCGTCTATGGATTGAGATGGGACTCCTCTCTATTGTGACCCGCTCTTTCGATCGCCATATTTTAATTTTGTTCCAACGCAATTATTGAGTGTATGATTGGATTTTGAAAATTGTCGATGCTTTTAATGTGATTTTCACACGATTTCACATAGGTATCAACCCTCCATAACGTTGTGGCAAAAAGTTTGCAACAGACCAATTGACAACACTTGACTCTTTCCACCAAAACATCTTTCATACAAATATTTCCACAATAATAATTAAAAGCGGTTCAACCCTGGCGAGCGACCAGCGAGGCAGACATTGTCGCTGAGAGGGTTTGTTTACTTACTTTCTCCTCTCTTCAACTCAACGATTCGGAATCCATGAATGAAACAAGGCTGCATGCTACTGGTGTTTACGACTTTACGAGTGAGTGCCAAAATAATATCGGAACAGGTTCTTTTAGCACGTACGTCGTTGACCGCTACGCTGCGCTGCTCTTGTTTTGGGATAGATGAAGCCACGACGCACATAGGGGCACAAAGGCTGGTTATGTCGGAAGAATTTGTGGATAAAGATGGCAAAATATACAGAATGTCCCGCAAGTCAATTATTACTACAAGTGTTTATAATATTGTAAGTTCAAATGGATAAATACGGATCTCATCTTGATAGACAACAGGTCTGATCTTTGCCATGGCACGGGCCAGCAGGCTGGTCCCGCTTTTTTGGACGAGACGACCAGATATAGTGGGAATCGATTGATCCCTTTGGCTCAAATGGCGCCTCACACGACTTGGAGCTGTTATTTTAAAATCAACAACTCCGAGTCATGTTTATCTACATGATCATGCGACGCCTTTTAAACCAATTGGATTACTCGATTTCCGAAATCTCGTCGTTTCGACCAAGAAAGCGGAATTAGCATGCTATATAGTATAAGAATTTCTGGGACATACTGTTGAGCGACTTTTTTTTTTAAAGTATGTGCCAATAGGATGATAAGGGATGATTTCACCCGTTCAGTTAAGTCACTTAATCTCGAAAATCCATCTATAATAATTCCAATTGATTCCCAATTGAAACGCAACATTTCCAAGGGTAATAACATTTCCAAGGATAGTAACATTTCACAATGTCGTTAAATTCAGGTGCAAACATTGAGCAAAATTTTCTTTCCACAAAAAAATATTTAAAAGTAGCAATTAACTCGGCAATGGGTCTGTTGCAAACTTTAAATGCTGTAGCGTTATTCAGGGTCGATTTCAATGTAAAACCGCATAAAAATCACATGAGATGATGAGAAGCATCGATAAATCAAGATGGCCAACCTCACAGCATCAATCACAACCAATCACAAAGCAAACAAACTCATAACCTCCGATGCTGTGAGGTTGTTAACGTTGGCCATCATGGATGTTCACGGTGCATGCTCACAGGTTGCTCGATATTTTACCGCCATCTTGGGTTTCAGTTAAACGCCTCTTGTGAGTTTAATACTGCATTTTATGACTTTCTGATACCACCAATAGACTTTTCACATGATTTTACTTAAGGCTTAACACTTTATATCGCTGTAGCAAAAGTTAGCAACAGATCCATTAATTGAAGCTGAAATAAACATAAAAAGTTAGCCTTTTCGGAAAGTTCTTAGTTTCAGACTATCGTGCGGATAGCATGTTGTCCCATCAGAGACCGCTGGACGAGGTCCTTTTTAAAGTCTCTCCTGTCCTTCACCTCACGAAACAGGTAGCTGGACCTCCGTTTCATTTCAGAGCTTCGAGTCTCGCAGGTTAAGATCCCGCTCGGCCCCAACCGGTCCGGACACAAAAGAGACCTTTGCATGCAAGTGCACTGTGCAAAAGGCAAATGCGCCAATAAATGGACGGGGTGAAGATCGGGGGTTGAAGTCGAAGTGCCGAAGCAAGAGACGAAAGAAGAAGTCAAAACATTATGGTCTGATTGGTCTTACACGGTTGCCAAACTTAAGACAAATCTACATATTTTATAGACAGAAGTGGATGACTCGGATGGGCAGAGAGAGAGGGCGTATTGCGTTTTTCCCCCAAGTGATCTGATGGTCACGTTGACCTGGTTGCAAAGGTTGCAATGCGGTCGATCTGTTTCTGTTCCTGCCGTCTCGAAATTCATATTTTCCTACAGTCAGGTCACGAAACAAAATAGGCTCTCAGGCTAATGGCGACTCGTACAATTTGGCAACGATGTTATCCCTCAATTTGATTGCATGTAAAACAAGCGATTAGAAAGAATGAAGCAGTGCTTTACCAGCAATCGATTCTTGAACATAGATTCAAATGGAGTATGAAGACATAGTTTCCAAATAGTACAAGCCATCGCTAGAACAATCGTATTCGAGTATGAGATAGTCTTACGGGTGGTGTCATCATTCCTATTATAGAAGCCCTCTCATATCTATGCGGAAATTCTCCGATGGCTCAGGAGTCATCGGCAAATTTCCGAAGAGATGGAAGGCAGTGGCGAAGCGTGCTATTTGGCAACGTCCCTTTTCCCCATTTAAACACGTATGAAAGATCGAAATGCCTGGTCATCGCCGATGACTGAAGCGTTCGACTTTTTTTTAGTGAATTTAAATGGAGAAAATACATTGTTGCCAAATTTCACTGCCAAATTTCATTCCAATTTCGATCATCATGCTTGGAACTCCTGTGAGTTATTGTTTCATTTTGATAAGTTTTCGACACAAATATCGGTTCCCGTACCTTTCACCACCTTTTGTGAGGAATTGAGGATATTGAAACGTAAGAATTCGAGCAGACGCCGACAGTGTTTACTGTTTATTTGTTTATGAATCAGCTGTGATGACAGTCGGCCGTGATTATTTGAATGTGCCGCGCTAATTTCGCGAAATATCGTGCACGTGGTGGAAAGATACAAGGGTGAATAGTGTCTAGTGTTTTTCGCAATTTGTGAGTTTAATACTGAATTTTAGTGTTTTCTGATGCTGCCATTGTTATTATCTCGGCTTTTTACATACACGGAAAAAAAAACTACGGTGAAAATAACCATACGGATACCTGATTTTGGCACCTACTAGATGTTATGGTAATGTTAACCAGAAGTATACTATGTTTTGACTAGGATATAGGTGATGTTACCTGATTGCATGTCGAATTTACTCAAAGTATTGGTAAATGGACCATAATTCTGTTCAAGTTTACCATAACATCTAGCAGGTGCCAAAATCAGGTATCCGTATGGTTATTTTCACTAATCTTTTTTTTTCGTGTAGGAATTGATACTTTAAAACGCTGTAGCCGAAGTGTGCAACAGACCCATTGACGTGGAAAGTTATTTTGACATTAAAATGTACAGTCACGGACAAAAAGAAAGTCAGGCGACTTCTTGAGATAGGCCACCTGCAATGCTTAAATTCATTGCAAGACAAGTATTGCGGGTGGCCTACTTCAAGGAGTCGGCTGACATTCTTTTTGCACCCGATCACCGTACACAACAAATTCTGATATTGAATAAAAAGTGCATGTGTAAAATACATTAATTTTTTGCATTCAGCATCCCACTTAACGTTTTTTGGAGGGTTTGTGAGACAAATGAGAGACACTATCTGCAGAAATATCGGAATCCTTTGTTCAAATCATTACATGAAAATGAAATGTTACATGCTACATGTTTACATGTTCATGAAATTTGTAATATATGAAGTAAGAAACCATGGGCGCCCGCAGAAAAATTTCCAAGGGGCAAAATTGTTGAGCTCCAATGGAAGGTCTAGGGGGACAACCCCCCCCCCCCCCCCTCCGAGGAAAAAGAGAAGACATTTTTTCTCTTTTTTTTCTCAAATAGTGTACATTATTAAGCCATTTTAGGTGTATCCAAATAATAATAATAATAATTTTGACGTGTTTGATATTATGAAAAACGGACAACAGATGATAATAATGGTAAGTAAATGTACAATTCTACTATTTCTTGCACAAAGTGAGTTAAAATTACAACATAAACTAAAATTAAAGTTCGTCAACTATATTACTCCTTGGATTCACATTTTAATTTCTTTTAGTCCTTTCATTTTTCTTCGTGAAATTTTGAATGTTTTGAATTCCAGAGGGGGCAAATGCCGCCCCCCCCCCTGCGGGCGCCCATGTAAGAAACTGTACTTACCAAATAGATAATGTAGACTTGATTTGATTACATTTTCGAGCAATCTATCTATTTTCTGCCAAAAGCGGACCCAGGGGGTGGGGGGGGGGCTAAGGCTTGTCCTTTGCTACCAGGGAATTTTCGAGGAAATTTTGGGCGTTTTGTTGAAAAAGTAGGTTTTATATAAACTGCACGAGCGCCACTACAGCGTGGGCACTTGGGCAGGCATAGGCGGATATACAATAATTTTTCTTTCTTTCTCTCCTCCCACTTGGATGTGTGCGTTGAAAAAGGATGGAGATAGGGGCTAAAGTCATGTGATGGCCCCATACGCTATCCTTTTCTAACAAATGGGCTCAAATGAACGATGAGAGAGAAAGACAGATTCTTGTAACGCAGGAGTCAGGCCCCAAAACGTGATGTATGTGAAAAAGTAGTTTCGTACAAGAAAGAAAGAGGGAAAGTTGGATTTACAAAGGCAGAACGCAGAGGAAGAGTTTACGTTCAAAGTACCTGTTTTGAAAATATTTTCAGCTCGATTATATAAACTAGACAAGTTGACGCTGTTGGTCTGCACAGGGCCTTATTTAAAATGCCTAGAGGCCCTAAATGTATTGTCGATGAACCTTCTTCCACTTCGAGCAAGCTTCCTTCATCAATGCTTTTGAGTCGTTTTTCGGGGTATTTTGTCAGTGGGCCATTCATAGCCGGAGTCAACGCACGTTGTTTGTCTCTATTCGCTACAGAAATAATACACTCAAACATGTAGAATGCAGAAGGGTTTGTGGCCGAGCAAGCGGTCAAGGCAAATTTTACAATCGCGCCTCTGAACTATTTTGATTTTCACGCACCAAGTGTACCGCCTTTCCCACGGTCCGTGGGCCAGACGAGCAGGCAGCGAGCAGTAAGTTGGTTAGGGATGAACGCGGGGAGGGAGGGGTGTCAGTAAAACAGAAGAGAGAGAGAGAGAGAGAGAGAGAGAGAGAGAGAGAGAGAGAGAGAGAGAGAGAGAGAGAGAGAGAGAGAGAGAGAGAGAGAGAGAGAGAGAGAGAGAGAGAGAGAGAGAGAGAGAGAGAGAGAGAGAGAGAGAGAGAGAGAGAGAGAGAGAGAGAGAGAGAGAGAGAGAGAGAAGGTGGAAAATGGTTTTGCTTTATTGCAGTTTGTGGAGTTGTACCTAAATACATGTGTTTTGCTTTTAGGTATATCTGATGTACTATTGACAGCAAAAATACTCTCGGCGTTATTTGCTGTTATTTTTCATTTTCTTTCTAAGCAGACCTTTACGTGTAGGAATTTCAGCTGCAAACTGATGATGACTGCTACTACGATTGATTATGACTGATTTATTGAGTGTGTGTTATTTTTATATATGGGTGGTGTCATTACTCATTACGGCAGGTATGGCAGTGGTAGAAGCCAGGGGGAAGGCTGATGGGGCTACAGCCCCCTCCTAAAATGTCAGAAAAATGGGTCAAAAGGGAAAAGAAAAAGGAAAAAGAGGAGAAAAATCTGCAGCCACCCCCGAAAAAAAAAATGGAGTTGCAGCTATACCTTCAACAAGAATAAAATCCTTCTTCGGCCATGATTATTGGTTAAATTCCGATAGAAACCCTCCAATCTCCATAATGTGTGCAAGATAGTTCAGGTCTCGTCGGTGAATTTTCACAGAGATGGAAAGGTTTCTATCGGTATAGAACCTATCGTAATGATACCACCCATAAGAATTAAACATTTACTCAATGGCATTACAATACGATCGTTCATTGCCAGCGTGCTGGTCTGAAATGTTTTCCCGGTTCATACATCATTATTTTAATGAGTCAACTCTTGTCAGCTCAAAGGCAAACCCAATTCATGTAGGATTGGTACTCTAATATTTAAACGTGTAAGTAGGTACAGTCAGGGACAAAAAGAATGTCAGGTGGCTACTTGTAGATGTGGGCGCAAGTAGGCCACCTGCAATGCTTAAAGGCATTGAGATTGAGATAAGCATTGCGGGTAACCAACCTCAAGGAGTCACCTGACATTCTTTTCATCCCTGATTGTGATATCGACGAACTAAAGATTGTCGCGAGATTTTCAATAATTTTCAGTTATGGGTAAGAGTGAGGGACTGATCTGCAACGACTTTCCCGCCTCCACCCGCACTGGCCTCTCACCTGCAAGGTATGAGGAGTATGAAGAGTGGTCGAACCAGAACCTTGAAGGCGAAACTTAGCTCGTGAAAATCTCGCGACAATCTTTAATTGTCGATAGTACTTAGTAGAGCAGACGCATTGTAAATATTGGGATTTGAAAAATAGCGGTTCCCGTTTACGCCCATCAATGAGTCAAGGCGCATCGGCGTCGGGGAGGGGAGGGGGAGCACAGGAGAGAAAAATAAAAAGAGAAACTTTTGCAATTAGGAACATCTCTTGAATCATTATTGTCAAAAATCAATAAAACTTAAATAATTTCACAATCGTCTGAGCAATTTTTCGCACCCATTTTTACATACTGCTACATACTGCTTACATAATTACATACTGCTTTTATCCTCTGGAAGGAATCAGAATTGGTACTGTTTGACGATTTGAGATGTACTGCGAGAGTCTGTCACACCCATGATGTTCAGTTCTAGATTATGACCGAATTGCAACGTCAGAAAAATTAGGAAAATCTGCTGGACTCGTTGATTTTCACTGAAAACAGAAAATAGAATAAATATAATGGATAGAAAAAACCGTTAATTGGTTTTGATGGTATAATTTGCATAATCTACGAACACAGGAGATTTTATAGAGTAAGTAATGGGCCTCTTGTAAACTTTTGCCATAGGGGATTGAAGTGTTGATTCTTGCATGAAAACCTGTAAAAATGACGATGAGTACACTAAAAAATCACGAAACCCACTCTCAGAATTGGGCTTAATGGCGGAGAGACGCAGGTATCATGGGAAATTCCTATCTAAATTGAGACATATCTCTGTGTTTCCTTTGAGAAAGTGACGAATTAGACAGGAATCTCCCATGATACCTGCGTCGAACCGCCATTGCCATCTTGCCGTTATAAGCAGTTATATAAGTTTATTACTAAATTTAAGACTTCTTCGGTGTGATTTTTGTGATTTTTGCAGGTTTTTACATCAGATTGAACTATTTTTTTTAGCTCGTGGCAAAAGTTTGCAAGAGCCCCATTAGGCACTAGAGTAGTGATTCAATATGTAAAATATTTTGATTCATAATGGGTTAATGGCGTCGTCACGCAATAACTAATTGAGAGTTCTGTCTGTGAGTCACTTTCTCTATGGATATCCCACTATTGCTAGTAAAATACTGATACAAAATCAAGATAGGAATCTACCATGGTATCTATTTGATGTGGCTATCACTACCTCAAATTTGAAAGCTTTTTTCAGTCACTTTTATGTTTGCTTGTCTCGCGATGTTTCAAAAATGTCGATTGATCGAAAAATGTCGAATGTTTTACCGCATTTTTGATGATTGAATCAAAATTTGAGAAAGTGAGTGGAAGGTTCGATCGGTTGATAAGTGTTGAATTTTATCGTATATTTTTGATAATTTTGAATCAATATTCGAGAATGTTAATGAAAATTCTTTCAATCGAAAAATGTCGACTTTTTTTATCGTACTTTGACCTCTGAATTAAAATTTGAATAAAAACTGATGAGTGTTCCATCGATCGTAAGATGTCGAATGTTTTATCGTACTTTTGATCATTGAATCAAAATTTGAGAAAGTTAATTTCTGAAGATTCGATCGCTCGAAACTTTGAAAAAATTTCCATCCATCTAAAACTATCGAATTTTTATCGTACGATCAATCATTGAATCAAAATCTAAGAAAAGTAATAAAGGTTCGATAGATCGAAACTCGATCTACATTTCATATAGATCGATCGTATCGTTAAGGTCGAATGACTCGCAAATGCCGATCGCATGGGCCAATAACTCTACTTCTCAGCATGAATCTGAAATATGTCGTAAAACAAGGCCCTGTATATGAATTTCCATACTAGAAAGAGATGAATAGACATGGGGGTCATGGGAGAGTGAGTGAGATAGTTTGGAACGCTACGCGAGTTTTGTCACAACCGATTGCGACCGATGAGTGCATTGTTGTGGTTGTTGGCTAACCGTTGACGTCGCACTAAAACCGCCTGTAACTGCGAATGCACTCATTCGTATAAATTGGCACTTACTTTCAGCTAAATAGATACAGATGAGAACGGTGATTGAGAGAATGATGCTCATGGCGGTTACTAGAGCTGTCAACTGGTGATTCTCGCACCAACACTTCTGAACCGGCTTGCGCCTCCATCTCTCCATACCGTTGACTAGTGTGAAATGAGTCGATGAGGCCAGCGACGCCGTGTCCAGCTTGTTGCCCTTCCCGTGATATCCAGGCGCTGATTGTTCCAGTCTCAAGGCGGCTAGGTTGGCTGCAGTCAAGAGCAAACATCCAGAAGTTCCGCTCTGAAAGGAAAAATATAAACGGGTGATTTCACAATAACAAAAAGAATCAAGAGACGAACGAACCAGCAACGACTTGACAAAAAAGAAAATAATAGATTATGGTGCTTAAAACTAAGACAACTTTTTAAGTTTCCTAGATAACTTACTCCTCTCTGATAGAATCAATGATTTAAGTATAAATAAGTAAGTATAAAGAGCAGTGGCGAGGCGTAAAATTTGGCAACCATGTAGTTTCTCCATTTAAATTCACCAAAAAGGTCGAACGCTTCAGTCATCGGCGATGACCAGGCATTTCGACCTTTCTTATGAGTTTAAGTGGGAAAAAGAACGTTGCCAAATCGCACGCCTCGCCACTGAAAAAGAGGTAAAATATTATACCAAATGATAAGCAGAAGCATACAACAATGACAAAGCTATGGAGAAGGAACTAAATGACTTTTTGAGAAGTTCATGTGGACTCTCAGAGGACAGGACAAAAATTGAGTGATGTTGAGGACATTGGTTATGAGAAGATATCGGCTATGTTAGTGATAGCAGATGCGCCTTCAATATGGTGCGTATACTTTTTTCACGAATTACGTGGTATATGTGTTATGCTTGTTGCCCGTGAATGTAAATGCAGGAGCGACTGCGGAACTCGAGTAAATAAGTATATTGTTACCATAACTCTAATCATATACTTTTATTCCTCAGTGCAGTTCCTTGAGAAAGTGTGAGACAGAATTTAAAGTGTTCTCTCTCTCTTTCTCTCTCTCTCTCTCTCTCTCTCTCTCTCTCTCTCTCTCTCTCTCTCTCTCTCTCTCTCTCTCTCTCTCTCTCTCTCTCTCTCTCTCTTCGAAACGAACCTTCAATAAAAATTTTCTTAGATTTCCTTAAAGATTCCTACTTAGAAACGTACGTCTGATACCCCCCCCCCCCCCCCCGGTTATACTATTCCATCTCCAGTTGTCTCTCTATCTTTGTGTATCTACTCAACTACCTAGTTATTTAAATATTATCATATTTTTATTTATGAATGTATCTCCAAACCTATTTATTTTTTTTACTTTATTTTTTTTTCTCTGTGTTTCGATTTAATTATTTATCTACTTATTAACTTGTTTATTTACTCTTTCATTATTTTGTTTTTGTTTGTTTTGCGTTTTAATTTTGTCTTTCCGATCATTTTTTATATCCATAAGATTATTTTTGTATATTATTTATTTGTTTAATTGTATTTTCAAGTATCCTGGCTCTAGGGTAGAAAGGACTACTGTAAGTCTTATTAGAGCCAGGCTAAATAAAATCAAAATCAAAAAAATCAAATCTCTCTCTCTCTCCTCTCTCTCTCTCTCTCCCTCTCCCCTTTTCTCCCTTTTTTAATCGTAGCAAACCCGAGTTTTAGAGTTTTGAAGGGACCTACCAAGCATTAAACGAGTAAAATTCATATTTACCTGCGTGCTTGAATTACTCGAAGGTGTGATACTGGAATCGTTATAATTTTCCGATAAAGTTGTGACGTTGGTTAAATACGACGCAGGCTGACTTTCCCCATCTCCATCGACAGTGGCGCTGTGGCTGCTCTCCCTCTCCGCTTTGGGCTTACTCTTATATTTATTGTTACTGCTACTGTCGTTGCTATGCTATTGCTATTGCTATTGCTACTGTTACTACTAGTACTTTGGCACATGTAGGGGAGCTGAGATGACGAGGATTGTCTGAGGAAAGCCGGTCTTGGGATTGTCCATGACAACGATGGAACTTGAGATACAAGAAGAGTACTCGAATCCTGTCTCTCGATTGTTGTGAAGACTGTCTGTAACAAACAAATGATAACAACACAATCAATAAAATATCAACATTAACGAGAGTGAAAGCAAATTGATATTTTAGAAACAAAATATCAATTTTGAGGGCGAAATGAACACTGTTACGGTAATGGTTTTGAATCAAAATGACCATTAACGTAATTATTTATTTATTTTTTACATTAGCGTGTTGCTCCGATGAGATTCGTGTGCCCCCGATGGATAAACAGACAGATTTAAGCGCGAAAATTCGCCCAACGAGCATGTGTATAGGTACACTACAAAATTTCATGCAAAAAGAAATCTATCGATGCCTTATCAAGAGTAAACGTTTCCTCTTGATGAATAATCAAAAAGCAATCGATGATCTCATTTCGTTCTACAGCCCCCCCCCCCTCCAAAGAGTACGCAGTCCTTCAAATAAATCGCGTTGACTGTCACCAGCTGGGAGCATGTCTATTGTGCGTGGTGATTGCAGAGGCACGAAGGCACAGAGGCACGAGTGTCTTGCTTCTGGTATACCCTTCAGTTTGAAGGCGTTCTCTATGTATCACGGACAGAGATTACTAAGCCTAAGAGATGGCATAACGATTCAAAAGTGTTATTCGACTCCTACGAAGTATGCAATGTGGCGTACGCTGGTGACCGTAAACATTGTTACTACTGTTGTTGTTTGAATGAGATTTGACAGCAACGCCACTAACTAAATTAAGAGGATTAATAAAGTGTTTGGGAAGTCTAACGAGCTCTGAGTATATTTTGTACGTGAATCTGAAAATCTAAGTCACTTTAATCATCCCATCGGCCATTAAATGACAAACATTTAGACGCTGCATAGAATCTAACCTCATTTCCAACAACATGAATAACAACAATGTTTACGGTCACCAGTGTACTGCACGTTGTATCACGGCCATTCTGCAGGCGTTTTTTACGGAGCCCGGCCATCGGTTTTTTAACACGGCGGAGATAGGAAGTGCCATATCTCTTAGGCTTAGTAATCTCTGATCACGGATCAAGCATCGCGCGAAGTTTTTGAGCGGTAACTGATGAGTATTATCACCGGTCAGTGGCGTAGCCAGGAATTTTTCTAGGGGGGGTGGGGGTCCGGGGTTAGAAAATTGTCATGGGGGGTCCAAAGATACTAATTTGGTAAAATTTGTCTGAAAACGCAAAAAATTACCTTCTTTTAGGACAAATTTTGGTGTCAGGGGGGGGGGGGTCCAGACCGGGGGGGTCCGGGGTTAGAAAATTGTCATGGGGGGGCCCAAAAGAAACTAATTTGGTAAAATTTGTCTGAAAACGCAAAAAATTACCTTCTTTTAGGACAAATTTTGGTGTCATGGGGGGGGGGGGGTCCAGCCCGGGGGGGGGGGGGTCCGGGGTTAGAAAATTGTCATGGGGGGGTCCAAAGATACTAATTTGGTAAAATTTGTCTGAAAACGCAAAAAATTACCTTCTTTTAGGACAAATTTTGGT
This sequence comes from Trialeurodes vaporariorum, assembly GCA_011764245.1. Taxonomy (NCBI): domain Eukaryota; kingdom Metazoa; phylum Arthropoda; class Insecta; order Hemiptera; family Aleyrodidae; genus Trialeurodes; species Trialeurodes vaporariorum. The sequence continues at coordinate 16,940,013 of VMOF01000369.1, read as the reverse complement.
GTCATGGGGGGGGGTCCAGACCCCCTGGACCCCCCCCCCCCCCACCCCCTGGCTACGCCACTGTCACCGGTCACGAAGTGCAGCCGGAATCATTGAGTGTCTCGTATGTTAGTGCACACTTAGTCTTTGGTCCTACACTAACTAAATTTTTGTTTTTTTTTTATTATTTATTTATTTATTTATTTCTTTCTTTATTTCTTTCTTTTCGGAATAGTTATACGCAAAATGCCTTGTTCAAAAGAATATTTTATCTTTAAATATAGGTGCGGGCCCTGTTGAAATAATTTTCTCGTCATGCCACTTTAAACAAAAGGGATTAATAGCAGAATATCAACATCAAAAATAAAAAATAATTTAAATAAAATAAAAATGAGGAGAAAACAGGGATTGACGTTTGTCAATGAAATCAAATCCGTATACACTGAAACAAATTACCTTTACCGTGAAAAGAGGTTCGTTTGAAACTTTACGGAATTCTTGTAAATGAACATTTAGAATTTCGGTTATATTTACCGGAATATACCGGTCAGAAAAGTATATTAAATATAAATCTCGTTACGGGAACCGAAAATTTGTCTTTGTGCACTCTCAGAAGTTCTGTAAACTAGCCTCGTTTTCTCACTTTCCCTCCAAATCTATAACGCACCCTCTATAGGACTATAGGATCTTTTTTCCATTCGCCAAACTTTAAAATATTTCTTCCAATAAAATATAGTAAAAAAAAAAAAAAATTAAAAACTAAGTAATAATAAGTAATATAAGTAATTTTTAAATTAAATTAAATTACATCTGATGAAAATTATAATATGAGTTTCAATGCAATAAAACTAAAGTGATTTGACGCATGAGTACGATAATAACTACGATGCTGTAACGTTTGGCATCAAAGCCAATGACTCCGCATCATTAAATTGCGGGTTCTCATCATGTATATCCATAAATTGCAATAAACCGCGAATCTCCAACCAACTGTTGAACTTATGGCGCCCGTGGCCCGTGCGCAGCTGACGATCTGGAGACCGGACACAGATATTGTAGGCCTAGGTTCACCTATAGACTTATCATTAGTCTGTGACCTAACGATAAGTGAATGGCGATTAAAAGAAGAAGACGACACCGAGATTATGAGGTGAGGGCTTATGCCGAACAAAGCCGAGACCGAACTGAGGACATAAATAAATCGGAATAATAAATCTTCATTACTCGCTAACTGCCTGCCCGCGTTTCCTTCTCCAGGATTCACCATTGAGTACGTGTCGAAGGAATCGCGAGGATGATGCATGAATATCAAACGAGCCATACTTTTATCAGGGAGATGCACTTGCAGTCTGGAGCGCGCCCCAACAGGAACTAAACGCGATGAACCTGATAGAGTTTTAAGGTCAGATTTACTGGTCCGGATTCAGTGTGGGCATTTTCCAACGAGCTGAATTTAAATAGGGGTCAATGGATCTCTTGCAAACTTTCGCTTCAGTAGTATAGAGGGCCAATGGGCAATGGGTCTGTTGCAAACTTTTGCTACAACGATTAAGAGTGTTTAATACAATGTAAAATCGCCTGAAAAGTCCATTGGTGGCATCAGAAAGTCATAAAATGCAATAATGAACTCACTGGAGGCGTTTAATGAAATCCGAGATGGCGGAGAAATATTGAGCAATTTGTATGCATGCACCAAGAAAATCCAAGGATGGCCAACTTTGAAAACCTCACTGGAGGTAGAGGTTATGTGTTTGTTTCTGTTGTGATTGGTTGTGATGGATATTGTGAGGTTGGCCATCCTTTGATGTTCATGGTGTATGCATACAAATTGCTCGATATTTCTCTGCTATCTCGGATTTCATTAAACGCCTATGCCTATAGTGAGTTCATTATTGAATTTTATGACTTTCTGATGCCACCAATGGATTTTTTAGGCGATTTTACATTGTATTAAACACTCTTAACTTTATTGTTGTAGCGAAAGTTTGTAACAGACCCATTGCACATACGGGGGGGGGGGAGGGAGAGGCGCTTTGCCACCCCAATCCCTGAACAAAGCCGAAATAATAGGGAAAAAAGTATAAAATTACCCAGCGGTGTCACAAATAGGCAAACATTGAACACCCCCCCCCCCCCCTTCACCGACATTTTTTCTGGATGAGTCCTTGTCAATGGGTCTGTTGCAAACTTTTGCTGCAGCCGGCGCTATATGGAGGGTCAATCCGTAGGTAAAACCAAGTCTAAATCATGCTGTCAGCACCGAAAAATCTTAAAATCCACTCACAAAGTCAATAAATGCGTATCAATAAATTCGAAAATGGCGATCAAATGAAGAGTTCCAACAAGATATGGGACCCTTCCATTGTGACCCGCTCATTTGACCGCCACATTGGATTTATCTTAAAATGCCTTTTGAGGGAATGCGAGTGAGTTCGGAGACTTTCTAATGCTTTTGATTCGATTTTAACGTAATTTTACATCTAAAACAACCCTTCATGACGCTGTATCAACATTAAGTTTGCAACAGCGTCGGAGGATGGAGTTATCGATGTACTAGAGTCTAAGTATGAGATCGTCAAAAAGAGGCAAAAACTCAGAAAGTAAATTTCTCATTAATTTATCATTCATAAACATTCAAGATAGATTTTAATCGCAAAGAACACGTTTCATATGTTATTTCAACCTAGAAATCTCTCTGAGAAGATTTACACTAACAAGGGGAACGTCTCAAGTGTCCGCCTCCGATTTTGATGAAATATAGCTCAAAATCTTCATTGAGTGACGCTGATTAACACCCTGTATTTACTTTTTGCCAATGCGCCTTTAAAGTTGGTGAAAAAAAAGTTCAAAGTTCGCAGCTGAACTGCGTGAAATCGTTGGAGTGTGCTAAGGGTGGCGAAATTGTTCACCTGTGCTAGAGTCAGCCTGTGGTGTAGTGGCTCAGGCGCTCGACTCGCATGCGCGCGGTCCCTGGTTCGATCCCCAGTAAAGAATATACGTTTTTGCACATACTTTTCCTCTCTTCCTGGAGTGTTCCTCGCCAAACTATCCTTCGAAAACCTTCTCAAAATTATTTTTACATTATTTTTACATCATTCCTGTGGATAGAAGGTTCGTTATAAATACGTCAAAATCAACAATTCGACCACACTCGAGTGGGTGTCCCGATAAATGTTACACAAGGAAAAAATAACACACGAATAATTTTGGAAAGGTCTCTCACGAATCACCTCTGACACTTACATGGACACTGAAATACCCTCCAAAAATAATTCATAAAAATGGAGGCATGCATAAAAAACCATAGTTATTAGAGAAAAGATTCTTCCTAATTTGCGATGGGTAGCTCCAAAATTATTCGTATGTTATTCTTTCCTTATGTAACATTTATCGCGAACACCCACACGAGTGCGGTCCAATTGTTCATTTCGATCCCTGGTTCGATCCCCAGTAAAGAATATACGTTTTTGCACATACTTTTCCTCTCTTCCTGGAGTGTTCCTCGCCAAACTATCCTTCGAAAACCTTCTCAAAATTATTTTTACATTATTTTTACATCATTCCTGTGGATAGAAGGTTCGTTATAAATACGTCAAAATCAACAATTCGACCACACTCGAGTGGGTGTCCCGATAAATGTTACACAAGGAAAAAATAACACACGAATAATTTTGGAAAGGTCTCTCACGAATCACCTCTGACACTTACATGGACACTGAAATACCCTCCAAAAATAATTCATAAAAATGGAGGCATGCATAAAAAACCATAGTTATTAGAGAAAAGCAGCAGCGGCTCGTGCAATGTGGCAACAATGGATTTCCTCCATTTAAAACTGTGTAAAATAATCGATTACTTGGTGAGGCGTAGCGCCTCACCTAGAATCGATCTTTTTGCATACGTTTAAATGGCAAAAGTGCACGGTTGCCAGATTGCACGAGCCGCCACTGGAGAAAAGATTCTTCCTAATTTGCGATGGGTAGCTCCAAAATTATTCGTATGTTATTCTTTCCTTATGTAACATTTATCGCGAACACCCACACGAGTGCGGTCCAATTGTTCATTTCGACGTACTTACAACGAACCTTCTATCCACAGGAATGATGTAAAAATAATGTAAAAATAATTTTGAGAAGGTTTTCAAAGGACAGTTTGGCGAGGAACACTCCAGGAAGGGAGGAAAAGTATGTGCAAAATCGTATTAACTTCACTGGGGATCGAACCAGGGACCGCGCGCATGCGAGTCGAGCGCTTGAGCCACTACACCACAGGCTGACTATAGGCCAGGTGAACAATTTCGCCACCCTTAGCACACTCTAACGATTTCACGCAGTTCAGCTGCGAACTTTGAACTTTTTTTTCACCAACTTTAAAGGCGCATTGGCAAAAAGTAAATACAGGGTGTTAATCAGCGTCACTCAATGAAGATTTTGAGCTATATTTCATCAAAATCGGAGGCGGACACTTGAGACGTTCCCCTTGTAAGATAAACCCTTTCACTACCAGGCTACGAAGGCAAAACTCCGCTCGTTCGCTTAATTTAGGTGGGTATAGATAAATATTCCTACTCCACGGTGTTGATTTTGCCTATTCACCAAATTGAAGGTGTTCGTCAAATAATAATTTTGCAAACGTCTTTTCAACTACTTGCAGTAGCTTCTGTCCATAAAAAATTGAAATGTTGTGCGGCAGATCTATACATACAGTGGCGGATCCAGCCCTCGCGAACGGGGGGTTTTTGGGAAATTTGGGATTTTTACCCCTAAATGACCCCCTTTTCTTGTTTTCACCCTCGCTTTCCCCCTTCCTCTCCCCTCTTTTCCCACTTTTGGGGTCAAACGGGGGGGGGGCGATCGCCTCCTTCGCCCCCCCCATGTATACGCCAATGGATCTATAGTAAAGAAAACGAGTATTCTCAGTAGTAGTGTTGAAGGGGTTAAAATGTTGAAAACTGATGATTTTTGATTAATTTGTTTCTTTGATTTTGGCCAGTTTTTTTTTTCGATCCATTGGCGGATACAGGCAATTGTCTTTCTCTCTCTCCTTCCATTTGAACTTATGTGATAGAAAAGAACAGCAGAGGGGGCCATCACGTGACTTTGGCCCCCTCTTCAGTCCTTTTCTATCACATAAGTTCAAATGGAAGGAGAGAGAGTAAGACAATATCTTGTATCCACCCATGCTTCGATCTCTGACCATATAGTGCAATGGGAGGGTATTAAGGGTCCCG